>CP106683.1:16037728-16145228 GCA_025502765.1 Gossypium herbaceum | reverse complement strand
ATATTTTAACGAAATTCTCAAGTGTATCTGGTCAAAAAATTAATAATGATAAATCCATGATCATGTTTATACCGAAAACTCCTATGGCTCAAAGACACATATTTTGCTCTAAGCTTGGGATGAGAATGGTTGACCAACTTGATAATTATCTTGGGTTACCGTTACCTATAGGAAGAAAAAAATCACTTGCTTTTAGTAACATTTTGGATCGATGTGATCGCAGGATAAACAGCTGGTCGAAGCGGCTTCTATCTTATGGAGGAAAAGAGATTTTTGTTAAAGCCATTATTCAGTCTATTCCTACATATACCTTTTCTGTCTTTCTTGCTCCTACTAGTATTATCGAGAAATTACATGCGAAGATGTGTAAGCAGTGGTGGACAAACAATGAAAAAACTCGAGGCTGGGTAATGTTGGCTTAGGAGCACATGTGCTACCCGAAAGGAATGGGGGTATCGATTTTCGGGATATGTATCTGTTTAACATCGCCCTCCTTGGTAGAAAAGTTTGGAGGCTTATGCAGTTTAAGGATACTCTATGTTTTAAAGTGCTTAGCGCGAAATATTTTCTGGAGGGTGACGTGCTCAGACCAAAAAAGTGTGACAAGCCGTCGTTCACTTGGTCTAGTATTGCCAAAGCGGTTGACGCCCTCAAGGATGGTTTCTTGTGGCAAATTGGAGATGGCAACTCTATTGATTTGCGCAGGGATCACTGGGGCGTCGAAGGTATTAATGGGGATTCGGTTTGTCGGTCACGGTTCACAAATGAAGAAAGAAAATTCAAAGATTTGTGGGACCACAATAATGGGAGGTGGAAAAGGGAAAGGGTGATCTAGATTTATGGTGAAACTATGGGGGATTGCATTTGCAATTTTCCCATTCCTCATAATGGCATCAAAGACACCATAACGTGGCTCTAAAACCCGTACGGAATTTACACCTCCAAATTAGCATATTCTTGGATGTTACTTAAGAGAGTTGGCTTCGGTCCCCATAGGTTTTTTTGGCGATCCATTTGGAAACTAAAAATACTTTCGAAGATTAAAATTTTCAGTTGGAGAACTGGCCACAACATCCTCCTAACGTTCGACAATATTGCTCGTATTCGCCAGGGTTTTAATAACACCTACCTGAGATGCCAAAGCAAAGAAGAGACGCTGCTTCATGCGATGAAAGATTGCCTGAAGGCTCGTGAGATCCTTGCTGCTGGGGGTTTCAATAATAGATTACTTGCAGGAGATTACAATGTATGCATTGACTGGCTTGAAGACGTGTTCCGTGAGCTTGATAACAAGGCTGCTGCTGACTTCTTAACCTTTCTCTAGAACAGTTGGAACGATAGAAATAATATGGTCTTTCAAGGTAAAATGGATGATGCGAGGATGATATGGGAAAGGGCGCAAACTTTAAGCACAGACTTTAGAATTTTTAACCTTACCGAGCCTCTGGTTATTCCCCCGATTCCAACGAACATGGGCTGAAAAATCCCCCTGAATGGATTCATCAAAGTAAATGTTGATGCAGCCGTTTCGCACGGGTGTAGTGGATTTGGTGTAATAGCTAGAGATAATGATGGCTTTGTTCTGGAGGATGTTTTAAATTCAGGAATGAAACTATGGATATTTGCTGGGCTGAGCTAGAGGCGTTTAAAGAAGGATTAGTGCTGCCCGAAAAGTTAAAGGTGACCCAGCTTATTTTGGAGTCAGACAGTGCATTGCTGGTCAACAAAGTCAACAAACGGGCGCAGGATATAACCATATTGGGCCAGCGCATTAAGCAAGAGTGCGAAGCGTTTAAAATTTTTAATTCGGTCCAAATTAATTGGATCAATCGTAGTAGTAATAATGCTGCGAATTATTTGTGTAACTTAGCTATTACGAATAGATGTGATTTGTACTTTGAAATGGATTATCCGTCAGATATCCATCAAGTTATGATTAAAGATGCTATAAAATGAGGTAGACCTTTGGGTCATTTTTTTCAAAAAAAAAAGAATGTCGACTGGTAGCACATTGACCAAGTTTTTTTAGCTCTTTAGGGGGGAAGTGATATTGAGCAGCCAGGGGTTATCCAGGGCACTGCCCATGCCCATCGCATGCCCGGACGTCGGTGCCCCCCACCACTTGTTAGGTTCCCGGCAGTGCTTCAACGATCCATCCCGGCGATGATCCGGTGAGCCATCCTGGGATATACAAAACGGTGCAACGAGTCCCTTCCCAATCCCAAAAGGTAGAATTCGGATACCGTTACATGTTCGGTACCCAATAATGAATGAATCGTCCCAAAGGTAGGATTCGGATACTGTTGCATGTCCAGTACCCAATAATGAATTAATCGTCCCTGTCCCTCCCCTTTTGCAACAAGAGCCTCCGACACCTTTGGCCCCCGGTCGTGCGGTAGCCTCGTACACTATCGGCAGCGTGTGCCATCCTGTGGAGCGGAGCCATCTGGCACCACCGGCCCCTTTGATGTGTCGGAGCATCAGGCAGCATCGGCACCTTGGTGCATCAGATGTACGAGAGGGTCGAGCACCAAAACTAATTTTGGGCCCCTATTGGTGCAGAAGCGTTGGCACGAGAGGAACAGTTAGGCCGAGCTTGGTTCACGAGATTCTACAATTCAACCTAGTACGAGAGGAACCGTTGATTTGCACAATTGGTCATCACGCTTGGTTGAAAAGCCAGTGGCGCGAAGCTACCGTGCGTTGGATTATGACTGAACGCCTCTAAGTCAGAATCTGGGCTAGAAGCGATGCACGTGCCCGTCGCTCGATTTCCTTTGGCCCCCAAGGGCACGTGTCGTAGGTGCAGCGACCGTGGCTGACAAGTCGCAGGCGCCTCCTTGGAGCGTAATTCCCACCGAGCGGCGGGTAAAATCCTTTGCAGACGACTTAAATACGCGACGGGGTATTGTAAGTGGCAGAGCGGCCTTGCTGCCACGATCCACTAAGATTCAGCCCTTTGTCGCTTCGATTCGTCCCTCCCTCATCTCCTTTTCGATCCACCCTTGTTCTTTTGCACGTCCCGACCCTGGGGTCCCCAAGTGGGGGACTTAGTGTGTAAGGAGTTAGTTAAACACTTGGCCGTGCCGCCCCCTCGGGAAACATGGCACAACGGGGGCCGTGGTGGTGCGAGTGCGAGCTCCCAACTGTTGGCGGTCCGGGCACTTGTTCAATTTTCTACAGTGCCGTGCCATGCCATGCCATGCCATGCCATACTTCTTGTATTTGTTTCGGGCCAACAGAAAAAATTTCTAAGTTAAACACTTGGCCGTGCCGCCCCCTCGGGAAACATGGCACAACGGGGGCTGTGGTGGTGCGGGTACGAGCTCTAAACTGTTGGCGGTCCGGGCACTTGTTCAATTTTCTGCTGTGCTGTGCCGTGCCATGCCAAGCCATGCCATACTTCATTCGGCTTCTTGTATTTCTTTTGGGCCAACAGAAAAAATTTTTAGTTAAAAATACTAAGTGTAAGTGGCCTAAAAAACGCCTCTTCTTGCATGTGCGGAGCTCGGCAACATCGGCACCTTGGTGCCTCGGATGTCTTGATGTAACACCCTAACCCGTATCCACGCCGTAATGGGTTTCAGAGCATTACTACCATTTACGATCACTAAAAAATTTAAATACTTACCGATTCAATGCATCATATAAATAAATATATTACCATTTAATCAACAGTTTGACACTTGTATAAGCATCAAACAAAGAACATTGTTAGTATACTTGCACATATTTCATATAAATTCAACATTGATATATCTATTTTCTCGACATATCGCACTTGAGTTTAATAATAGTCTCAACTTACATAATTTTCTTGTATCAACATATCAAAGATAATCATATATGTACATGTCATGAAACATATCATGCTCTTACTGTTTCTTCATAAGCATATATCATTCATTTCATTATATCAATATTTTATGCTTCATCATTTCCATATATTTTATGTATATTTATTCCGCAATAGCTTATATCAAACTTAACATAAATTATATTCCATGTACTTATACTTATTTCGTTTATCTATCTTCATAATTATTCCATATAACCATTCATCGTCTGATACATATTACCTAAAGATCAATTGTTCAACAGATGTTTGAGCGTCTCCCATCCACGGTCTTATTTATCTTTGACATGATGCCATAGTGTCTTTCAACTATGGTCTTACTCATTTTCATCATGTTGCCATGGTATCTTTCAACCATGGTCTTGTTCATTTCATAACACGCTGCCATGGTATCTTTCAACCATGGTCTTACACATTTCATATCAGTCGCCATGGTATCTTTCAACCATGGTCTTACACATTTCATATCAGTCGCCATGGTATCTTTCAACCATGGTCTTACACATTTCATATCAGGTTGCCATGGTATCTTTCAACCATGGTCTTACATATTTCATATCAGGCTGCCATGGTATCTTTCAACCATGGTCTTACACATTTCATATCGAGAGCACACTCCATGAACCTCATCCTTACGATGGGATTACCACCAGTGCTAAATCCTCAGAATATAAACTCATAGAGTATTGTCGGGATTACCACCAGTGCTAAATCCTCGCAACGACAATTACTCTAATGAGCTTGGATCCAATTACCACCCGGCTAAATCCATTTTACACGTATTCTTCGAGAGGGCTATATCAGAATAGGATCACCCATCTGGGCTAGATCCTTTTTACCGTCAATTCCTTTTCAGAGATCCATCGAATTTTCCTTTCATTCAATTGGGATTTATTTTCAATTTATATCGAGTATTATCAATATTTCATTAAACATCATGAATTGAACATTCAAATCATATTTTCATCACATAACCACATATTTTAAGTATTTAAAATACAATTCAAGTTACACAAACTTACCTCATTGCTTGTTTGTGTTTATAATTTCATTAATCCGATATCTTTTCTTTTCCATGATCAAGTCTCATATTTGAGTCGTCCGGATCTTTATAAATAAATTTGATCATCATTTTCATTCATTTCATCTTCTAATGCATTTAACTAATGCTCTAGGCAAAATTACCATTTTGCCCTAAACTTTTAATTAATGACGATTTCATCCTTAGGGTCGGAAAATAAAATTCTTGTAATTTAATCCTTATTTCCAGCTATTATTCTTATATATATTGATAATATCCATGAATTCTATAAAATATCGAATTTTCCATAATTTCAACACTTTTCAATTTAATCCCTAAAACATGTTTTCCCCGATCTTGAACTAAATTAATAATTTCATTCAATTTTGTAATTTAAATAATAAAATAATCCATTTCATGCAATTTGGTCATTTCGACATTTTTACAAAATTGCCCATAAAGTTTTACTTTTATTCAATTTAGTCCCTAAGCCTAAAATATCCAAATTAGCCATGCTTAATGAATATTCATATATGTTTTCCTCCTCCTCCTCACCATTCCACATCCTTGATGTATGTAGCACACTTGTAAGTAACATTATCTATAATCTTTATTATTTACTTTTATGAATATTCAAGCTGTCCATCCGTGTCATAGTCACTAAATTATCTATATCTGGAGATATAGGACTCCAAATTAATATCCACTAATTTTTCCTGAAACTAGACTCATATATATTCTTACCATAAAATTTTAAGAATTTTGGTTTAGTCAATAAGTACAGTTTATTCTTTAAAGTTACCCCTATTCTGCTGTCCGACAGTTGTGACCCTTCTTCACTAAAAATTAATTATCTCCTTGTACAGAATTTGAATGATGTTAATGTTTCTTTATATTGAAAATAGACTCATTCATGATTATAAACATATACATTTAAGCCCCTAATTGTTTTTATCCAATTTATTATGATTTTATAAATTCAGAACAGGGAACCCGAAATCATTCTGACCTTGTCTCACAAAATTCATCATATCTCATTATTTAGAATTCCATTTCATACATAATTTCTTCTATAAGAAACTAAACTTAATAATATTTAATTTAATATTTTATTCATCCAATAATTAGATTTCTACAATTTTTATGATTTTCAAAGTTAGACTATCGCTGCTGTCCGTAACTGCTTTAGTACAAGATATTAATTACCATGTTATAACATCCTTATTTTCTTTTTCTACACCATTTCTCATCACTTTCTCTTATTTTTTTTCACTAACATATCAAGAACATAGGACCTTATGTAAGAAAACTCTACTATAACATTATTTCCATGCTTTATCAATAATAACAAAATTAAAAACATATTGAAATCTTGATGTACTTACCTTTTCTTATTGACTTCAATCTTTAACTTGATTTTTCTCTCCTCTAGCTTCTATTTCTTGAATCCAACTTGATATTCTTGCTCCCCATCATCTCCTTGCTATCTTTCTCTCTTGATGGCTATGGAAATTCTTTCAATTTTAGGTGAAAATAATGAATTTTGGTGGAAGGACTAAACGTAAAAGAAAGCAAACTTCTTTTCTTCTTCTTATCTTACGTTAGTTTGCATGGGAAAGGAAATGTGTTGATAATTCTTCATCTTTCCTTCCTTTTATACTAAATAAATAATAATATAATAATAATAAACATCTCATAAAATATTAATAAAATAATATTTATCTAATTAATTAAGTTAAAATATCATCAACATAATCATTACATTCTAGAATTCTCTCTCTGCTAATTGACCATTTTGCCCTTCATGATCTTTTAGAATTCCATCCTTGAGTCATCACTTAATTTGGTAAAATTGCAATTTAGTCCCTCATAATTTTTTACCTATTCAATTTGGTCCTAATTCATCAATTTTCTTGGTTTCTAGATCATTCCACCCTTAAAATATTTTCACCATTAGTCCTTCAACTTTTTATATTTACACTTTAACCCTTAAATTTTGAGTATTTACTCTTGTGCAACAAGACTTTTCTCATCTTTGCAATTTAGTCCTTTCTTGAATTAATATATCATAATATACTTCTCAATATTGACATAACTCAAAAATTCCCTTTTTGTCACTTTATTTCCTTATTTTACTATATCACGGATAATATTTTACTGTAAAAATTTTCGGGGTATTACATGCGGGAGCATTAGGCTGAAAAAAGTGTCCCTGTTTCAGACATCTAAAACCTGTCCCTATTTCAGACACATGAATGTCGACTGGTACGACCTTACTTGAACAGGATCTGTTCTATAGGCTCGTACCTTTGTGTCCTTAGGTTCAAAAGAATGTCGACTGGTAGCACATTGACCAAGTTTTTTTAGCTCTTTAGGGGGGAAGTGATATTGAGCAGCCAGGGGTTATCCAGGGCACTGCCCATGCCCATCGCATGCCCGGACGTCGGTGCCCCCCACCACCGGTTAGGTTTTCGACGGTGCTCCAACGATCCATCCCGGTGATGATCCGACGAGCCATCCCGGGATATACAAAACGATGCAACGAGTCACTCCCCAATCCCAAAAGGTAGAATTCGGATACCGTTACATGTTCGGTACCCAATAATGAATGAATCGTCCCAAAGGTAGGATTCAGATACTGTTGTATGTCCGGTACCCAACAATGAATAAATCGTCCCTGTCCCTCCCCTTTTGCAACAAGAGCCTCTGGCACCTTTGGCCCCCGGTCGTGCGGTAGCCTCGTACACTATCGGTAGCGTGTGCCATCTCGTGGTGCGGGGCCATCGGGCACCACCGGCCTCTTTGATGTGTCAGAGCATTGGGCAGCATCTGCACCTTGGTGCATCGGATGTGCAGAAGGGTCGAGCACTAAAGCTAATTTTGGGCCCCCGTTGGTGCAGAAGCGTCGGCACCATAAAGTGTCCCTGTTTTAGACACATGAATGTCGACTGGTAGCACATTGACCAAGTTTTTTTAGCTCTTTAGGGGGGAGGTGATATTGAGGCTAACAGGGGTTGTCCAGGGCACTGCCCACGCCCATTCATGCCCAGACGTCGGTGCCCTCCCATTGCGGGTTAGGTTCCCGGCGGTGTACCGGCGATCCATTCTGGCGGTGCTCTGGCGAGCCACCCGGCGGTACTCCGGCGAGCCACCTGGTGGTGCTCCGGCGAGCCATCCCGAAATATCACAAACGATGCTACAAGTCGTCCTGGTCCCTTCCCCAGGTCCCTCCCCTTTTGAATCATCTTGGTCCCTCTCCTTTTGGAACAAGAGCCTCCGGGACCTTGTGCCATTGGTCGTCCAAGAGCATCAGGCACCCTTGGTAACCTAGGACATCGATGGTCCGGGAGCATCGGCACATTGTTGCTTGGACGTGCTGGAGCCTTGGACGCCATCGGCAACCTAGGACGTCGATGGTGCGAAAGCCTCGAGCAACATCGGCACCTTGGTGCTCAGATGTGCGGGAGCCTCGAGCAATACCGGTAACTTGGTGCCTCGGATGTGCGAGAGCCTCGAGCAGCATCGATAACTTGGTGCCACAGATGTGCGAGAGCCTTGGACACCACCGGCAGCTTGGTGCCTCAGATGTGCGGGAGACTCAGACACTACTGGCAAACTAGGCCATTGGTGCGAGCTGCATCGACACCTTGGTGCTTGGATGTGCGGGAGCCTCGGGGACCATTGGCACCTTGGTGCTTGGATGTGCGGGAGCCTCAGGGACCATTGGTACCTTGGTGCTTGGATGTGCGAGAGCCTCGGCGGCATTGGCAACCTAGGCCCCTGGTCGTGCAGGAGCCTCAAGCACCATCGGCAACCTAGGCCCCTGGTCGTGCGGGACCCTCGGGCACGATCGGTAGCCTAAGCCCCTAGTCGTAGGGGAGCCTCGGGCACCATCAGCAACCTAGGCCCCTGGTCGTGCGAGAGCCTCGGGACCATCGAAAACCTAGGCCATTAGTCGTGCGGGAGCCTCGGGCTCCATCGGCACCTAGCCTCTTGGTCGTGCGGGAGCCTCCGGCACCATCGGCACCTTGGTGCTTGGATGTGCGGGAGCCCCGGGCACCATCGGTAACCTAGGCCCCTGGTCGTGCGGGAGCCTCGGGCACCATCGGCAACCTAGGCCCCTGGTCGTGCGGTAGCCTTGGGCACCATCGGCAACCTAGGCCCCTAGTCGTACGGGAGCCTCGGGCACCATCGGCAACCTAGGCCCCTGGTCGTGCGGGAGCCTCGGCACCATCGGCAACCTAGGCCCCTGGTCGTGCGAGAGCCTCGGTACCATCGGTAACCTAGGCCCTTGGTCGTGCGGGAGCCTCGGGCACCATTGGCACCTAGGCCCTTGGTCGTGTGGGAGCCTCGGGCACCATCGGCACCTTGGTACTTGAATGTGTGGGAGCCTCGGGCACCATTGGCAACCTAGGCCCCTGGTCGTGCGGGATCCTCGGGCACCATTGGCAACCTAGGCCCCTGGTCGTGCGGGATCCTCAGGCACCATCAGCAACCTAGGCCCTTGGTCGTGAGAGAGCCTCAGGACCATCGGCACTTAGGCCCTTGGTCGTGTGGGAGCCTCGGCCACCATCGGCACCTAGGCCCTTAATCGTGCAGGAGCCTCGAACACCATCGACAACTAGGCCCTTGGTCGTGAGGGAGCCTCGGACACTATCGGCAACCTAGGCCCCTAGTCGTGCGGGAGACTCGGGCACCATCGGCAACCTAAGCCCCTGGTCATGTGGAAGCCTCGGGCACCATCGGCAACCTAGGCCCTTGGTCGTGCGAGAGCCTCGGGCACCATAGGCAGCTAGGCCCCTGGTCATGCGGGAGCCTCGGACACCATCGGCAACCTAGGCCCTTGGTCATGTGAGAGACCCGGGCACCATCGGTAACCTAGGCCCCTAGTCGTGCGGGAGCCTCGGCACCATCGGTAACCTAGGCCCCTGGTCGTGCGAGAGCCTCGGTACCATCGGCAACCTAGGCCCTTAGTCGTGCGGGAGCCTCGGGCACCATCGGCACCTAGGCCCTTGGTCGTGCGGGAGCCTCGAGTACCATCGGCACCTAGGCCCTTGGTCGTACGGGAGCCTCGGGCACCATTGGCACCTTGGTGCTTGGATGTGCGGGAGCCTCGGGCACCATCGGCAACCTAGGCCCCTGGTCGTGCGGGATCCTCGGGCACTATCGGCAACCTAGGCCCTTGGTCGTGCGAGAACCTCGGGACCATGGGTACCTAGGCCATTGGTCGTGCGGGAGCCTCGGCTACCATCGGCACCTAGTCCCTTGGTCGTGCGAGAGCCTCGGACACTATCGGCAACCTAGGCCCTTGGTCGTGAGGGAGCCTCGGGCACCATCGGCAACTTAGGCCCCTAGTCGTGCGGGAGACTCGGGCACCATCGGCAACCTAAGCCCTTGGTCGTGCGAGAGCCTCGGGTACCATAGGCAACTAGGCCCTTGGTCGTGCGGGAGCCTCGGGCACCATCGGCAACCTAGGCCCCTAGTAGTGCGGGAGCCTCGGGCACTATCGGCAACCTAGGCCCCTGGTCGTGCGGGAGCCTCGGGCACCATCGGCAACCTAGGCCTTTGGTCGTGCGAGAGCCTCGGGACCATCGGCACCTTGGTGATTGGATGTACAGGAGCCTCGGACACCATCGGCAACCAAGGCCCCTGGTTGTGCGGAAGCCTCGAGCACCATCGGCAACCTAGGCCACTGGTCGTGCGGGAGCCTCGGGCACCATCGGTAACCTAGGCCTTGATTGTGCGAGAGCCTCGGGCACCATCGGCACCTTGGTGCTTGGATGTGCAGGAGCCTCGGACACCATCGGCAACGTAGGCCCTTGGTCGTGCGGGAGCCTCGGGCACCATTGGCACTTTGGTGCCCCGGATGTGCGGGAGCCTCGAGCAGCATTGGCACCTTGGTGCTTGGATGTGTGAGAGCCTCGGACACCATCGGCAGCCTAGAACGTTGGATGTGCGGGTACCTCAGGCAGTAGGGGCACCCTGGTGCCTCGGATGTGCGGGCTAAAGAAAAGTGTCCCCGTTTCAGACATACGAATGTTGCCTGGTAGCCTCGCCGGGTAGCGTCGCCTGGTAGTGTTGCTTGGTAGTAGTGTGCGTGTTTTGTGATTTTTCTCCAAGATTTAAGCGATTTCTGTTCTTGTTTTTCTTTTTGTGTGTCTGCCTATTTTTCTTTTGAATTATATGGCAGTGTTGGGGAATTGAGTGGAGTCCCGTTTAGCAGTGGGGCTAGGGTTTGAAGCGATGGCTTGCCTCCCGAGAGTGATTGGATGTTTTCTTACATGTTGCATGATCAAACTCTTCTTTGACTAGCCGAGTTTTCGTGTTTTTTCAAGCATGTATGTTCGTTGCTGGGTTATATAAGGGTTTCGTGATTCTTTTTGGATTTAGCGGTGGTGGGTTTTTCGAGGAGTACGGGCGATATACTAGTGGTTGGTTACGATCTCGTTTTTTGCAAAGTCTGACTCTACTTTGATGGGATAGATTCATCGGATTTGTCAAGGTGTAGTCGTTTTCTTTTGTCTTCTTTATCATTTTGTTGTTTTTTCTTTATATTTCTTTTGGTTGCATGGATCTTGTACGTCTCCTGATGGTTTTTCTACATAATGCATGCAACCTATCAATGGTAGTTTAGATTATTTTTTGACTTTTCAACAAATTTTCTCATAGGGTTTCTAGTGTTTTTTTCTCTAGGTTTTCTTAGCATGTTTTTTTATGAGTTTTAATTTTGGTCTTCTGATTTTCTTAGTTTTCTTTAGTTTTTCTGTCTTGTTTCAATTAGGTTTTCTGGGTTTTGTCTATTTCCTTGTGAAGCCGTATCTGTTTCTTGTTTTCGAATGGTTTGCGTGATTTTTCTTGATTCGGGGCTAGGGTCTTTTATGGGGAATGAGACTCAGGAAAAGTCTAGGTGATCGTATAGTTTTCTTTTTGGAGTGCCACTGTGTTCATGTTTTCTTCTTGGCTGTGTTCTTCTTGCAGAATTCTGGCTCTGGAAAGTGGTCCGATTCCCGTTGACGCGGTTCGTGTTCTCCCCATATATTGCAGTCTGCTTTGATGATTTGCGGGAGTGAAGAAGGAAAAAGATTCAAGCACTACAACGGCGAGTTGAGCGTCTGAAAGGATTTGTTTCGTGGGCGGTGTGTTTTCCAAATGAAGTTCATGTGCTGGAATAGTCGTGGAATGGGAAACCCCGCAAAAATTAGGGAGCTCAAGCAACTAATCGGTGCACATAACCCTGATATTATTTTCCTTAGCGAAACAAAAATGAATGGGAATGACTTTCGTAGGGTTCAAAACAAATGCAGGTTACAAAATGGCTTAACTGTGAATTCTGAGTGTCGGAGTGGGGGTCTTGCGCTGATGTGGAAGGAAGGGACAAATGTCTCCATTCAGAGCTACTCCAAACACCATATTGACTCCATTGTTAATTTGGAGAACAACAAGAATATGAGAGTTACGGGTTTCTATGGGCATGCTAATCTGAGCCTTAGAAATAGCTCATGAGATATATTGCATCGTGTAGGGGATTCGGTTAGAGAAGATTGGGTTGTAGGGGGGATTTTAACGCAATTCTGAATGATGCTGAGAAAGAGGGTGGCCGTCGGGGGGTGAGGGTGCAAATGAATGACTTTAAAGCTGTCATGGATGACTTGGCGTTAGTGGATATCAAACCCGACAGTGGATGGTTTACCTGGGTTAACAATAGGAGTGGGGACGGTCTGGTTAAGGAAAGGATTGATAGATTCCTTAGCTCAGTGTCCTTGGTTGAAAACTTCCCCTTTATAGCTACTAAAGTGGTGAGGCAATCCCAGTCCGATCATGACGTGATTCTCCTGGATTTATGGGGACATCGACCCAAAGATCACCCTAATGACCATAGGCTGAGCTTCAAATTTGATTTGTGTTGGGCTGGTGACAGGGAAGCAAAAAAGATAATTGGGAGTGCGTAGAACAGGGTTGATATAGATTATGGGGAAAAGATTGAAAGGGTTAGGTCGGTGCTTGGCTATTGGCAATGCAAGAAATATGGTAAAATGAAGAGCGAAATTCGAAGACTGGAGAAAAATATTGACCGAATTATTGATTCTAATAGCAGAGGGGACAATGTGAAGAATTTACAAGTATTTCGTAAAAGGCTTGATTTTCTCTATGCTAGGGAAGAAAGTTACTGGGCACAAAGGTCACGATCAAAATGGCTTAGGGAGGGTGATCGGAACACTAGATACTTCCATTCGAAAGCTACTGGACGGCTAAAGAAGAACTTTATTGAGAAGCTTAAAGACATGGATGGTAACTGGGTGACAAGTAGTAAGGAAATAAGTCAGGTGGCGAAAAACTACTTTTTAGGCTTGTTTAGGTCTAACGGTCAAAGGGTTGATATACAAGAGGTGGGGTATATTCAGGAATGTGTGACTAGGGAGACAAATGAGTGGCTTACGAGAGACTATACGGAGCATGAGGTCCTTCAGGCCATCAAGCAGATGGATCCGAATAAAGCTCCTGGCATTGACGGTCTCTTGGGAAATTTCTTCAAACAGCATTGGGAGATCGTGGGACGCGACACCATTAATTTCTGTCTGGATGTCCTTAATGGGGATAAAAATGTTTCTAACCTTAATGAGACTGTGATCATTTTAATTCCTAAAATTAGAGACCCTTTTAAGTTGACTAATTTTCGCCCTATAAGTTTATGCAGGTTTGTCTATAAGATCATCGCAAAGGTCTATGCCAATCGGTTAAAAATTGTTTTGACTAGTTGTATCAGCCAAAACCAAAGCACTTTTGTGCTGGGAAGGGTGATTCACGACAATATTCTGATTGCACACGAGCTCCTTCACTATCTTCAAAGCTCCAAAAATGGCCCTAACAAAGGGTTCATGGTTAAGCTCGACATGGGCAAAGCGTACGACCGCGTGGAGTGGGATTTCATCGAAACAATTATGCAAAAGATGGGATTTGACATGAAGTGGATTGAAAAAATTATGAAATGCGTTCGTTCGGTTAAATATATGGTTAAATGCAATAATATTTTATCCGATATTATTATTCCCGAGAGGGGTCTTCGTCAAGGGGACCCCCTCTCTCCCTATTTGTTTTTGTTCTGCATGGAAGCGTTCTCGAGAATGCTAATCCAAGCTCAGGATAATAATTTTTTAAGTGGCATCTGGGCCAGTATAAATGGTCCGAGGATAAATCATTTATTCTTCGCTGACGATGCGCTTCTCTTCGTGGGAAATAAAAAGAGTGATGTTGAAATGTTGGTCCATTTGCTTAAATCTTTTTCATGATAAATTGTGAAAAATCAATGATTCTCTCTAGTCCCAACACTCCTAGGGATGTTAGAAATAATTTTAGTGATCTTTTGGGCATGACGGTGGTGGAAAATTTGAACAGCTACCTTGGTCTCCCCATCCCGATAGGTAAGAAGAGAAAAGAGGCTTTTAAAGATATTAATAACAGGTTGTCTTGCAGGATCACCAGTTGGACAAAGAGGCTGCTCTCCTTTGGTGGCAAAGAAGTTTTCATTAAAGCCGTCCTTCAATCTATACCAACATATGCTTTGTCGATTTTCTTAGCTCCCAAAGGAGTGATCGAGGATATCCAAGCTAAACTAAGCAAAACGTGGTGGGCTGGAAAAGATAAAGGCAGATTCTAGAAAATACTACCTTGGAAGACCTTGTGTAAACCGAAGGGCATGGGAGGGCTTGGAATCAGAGATGTTAGATTGTTCAACTTGGCTCTTTTGGGGCGTCAAGTTTGGAGGCTTATAAACAATAAAGATTCTTTATGTTTTAAAGTGTTGTCTTCGAAATATTTTCCCGACGACAATATTTTTAAAGCCAAAAAAGTGGACAAAGCGTTTTTTACCTGGTCAAGCATTGCGGCAGCGGTGGAACTCTCAAAGACAGCTTTGGGTGGCAGGTTGGAAATGGCGATATGATCAATATCCAGACTGATAACTGGGGAATGGAGGGTCTCAATGGGGATGCCATTAGAGAGGAATGTCTCAACCCAAATGAAATGAGTGTGAAAGACCTCTGGCTTACGGATGGGAAGAGTTAGAATGTGGAGAAAGTTTACAAGGGGTATGGGCAAGATTGGGGTGACAAGATTTGCAACGTGCCTATCGGAGATGAGGAACAGGGAGATAAGATGATTTGGTTTCACAACCTGCATAGGTGTTTCACTACGAAGTCAGCTTACTCATGGCTACTCTTGAAAGAAATGGGGTACGGACCTCATAGAATAGTTTGGAAAGCTCTCTGGAAACTTGATACATTGCCGAAAATCTGGGTTTTCTCCTAGCGGGTGGGGCACGAGATTCTCCCGAAAAATGTCAAAATTGCCTCTATTAGAAATGGCTTTGCTAAAGGATGCCAAAGGTGCGGAGCTGAAGTTGAAACTCTTTTTCATGCGCTGAAGGATTGCCCAACATCACGTGAGGTCCTTTCGCTGGCAGGGTGGTCCGAGTGAATGGTTTCGAAGAATTACGACTACTGTATTAATTGGCTTGAGGATATATGAGGGTTCTCGACAAGAAAGCTATGGCCGACCTTATGGTTTTACTATGGAATTGCTGGAACAATAGAAATAATTTCATTTTCAGGGGAAAAGAAGAGGAGGCTACGGTCATTTGGGAGAGGGCTAGAGCTCTGATCGAAGATTTTCGCATTTGTAACTTGTTAAAGGAGCCACTTTTATCATCTAATATTGAGGCTAAGAAATGGAAAAAACCTCCGAAGGGATTTGTTAAAGTCAACTTCAACGCAACCGTGGGGACAAATAGTGTGGGGTACGGGGCGATTGTGAGGGATGATGATGGTTTCGTATTGGGCGGTGGGGGCTTTATTGAAACACGATTGTCGGTGTTTGAAGCTGAATCTGTGGCGTTCGAAAAGAGCATCCAGCTGGCGACCAAGCTGAATATTAAGGAAGATGTGATATTTGAAACGGATAATGCGGCTTTGGTCAACAAATTGAGGAATATTGGTATGGATATCACTGTTCTTGGCGCGTGCATCAAAATTGCACTGCTGCTTTCGAAAGCTTCAATTTTGCCGATTTAATTTGGACTACTAGGGCTTGTAATAAAGTAGCAGATTTTATATGTACAAAAATGTGTAGAGAGAAAATGACGTGGTTTTTTGAGATGGATTATCCAAATGAAATCCACAATGATGTAATTACTGATGTTACGTATGTAGTGGGCCAAATTTGCCCAATACTGAAACCGCAACACCGCGATGGAATTGAGGGCAAGCTTAAGCAAGGTAGAAGAAATGAAAGGAAAAATAGAAGAGTAAGAGGCGTCGCTGCAAAACTGTGAGATGCGGATCCAATTTTTCGAAGCAAACGAGGATCGTTGGAAAGAGCAGCTTCACCATGCGCAAGACCAAGTTAGAAACAGAGATTACCTTATGGGGGAAGCCATAACTCAGATTCGGGAGGTAGTGGACTACTTGCAAACTTTAGCGGTTCAGGCAGACACACTAAGCGTAAAATATGAGTTGGAGTCAGAGCGCGGACAAGAGCTGGCCTCGTTGCTTAGAAAAATTAGGACTCTAAGTGTTAGAGCAAAATTTTATTTGTAACTCGACTTTATGTAAAAGATTTTATTTTCAAGTAAAATTTTCTAAGGGCAATTGAATCAAAATTGATACCTCCTTTGCATTCATGCATTTGCATTACATCATATCATTATGCATTAAAGGGTATAAGAGTTTTCTAATTAATTAACTAAAAATTATTTCAGTAACCTGGAAACCAACGAAAACCAACCAACCACACACCCCTACGATACAAGGAAAAAATCAATGGATAAGAGACTCGAGAAATTGGAGTAGATGCAAAAAGACATGCAAGAACAAATGCAGTCTCAGATGCAAGAGCAGCTAGCCAAGATTTAGCGAGAGATGAAAGAGCAAATGATGGAGTCCCAGAGGGAAATGATGAGTCAGTTATCCCAATTGCTATTGGGAGGAACAGATAAGGAAAAGGGCCCCATGGAAAAAATTGAAGAAACTAACGAAGATCCTCAATACCCTCTGGCTTCACTCCGACACATGTACCAATGAAGCCTGAGATTAACCTACCGAAACCATCTGTCACGATCATGTCCCAGCCGGTTCAGGCTGGAGCTTCAATACCGATGAACCTCCAAACCGATTCAGGCTCTAACTTTGTCAATAACCCGAACTATCCACCTGTTCCCGACTTGGATGAAATTGCTGAAGAAGAAAAGGCGAGGATGGATTCACAAAAACAATTGGAAGAACGGTGTAGATGGCTTGAGGAGAAATTCAAAGCCATGGAGAGTGCGGACCATCGTCAAGGGATCGATGCCAAGGACCTGAGTTTGGTCCCAGATTTAGTCCTTCCCCCCAAATTCAAAATGCCCGAATTCGAAAAATACAATGGAACGAGCTGCCCTGAAGCCCATATCACTATGTTCTACAGGCGAATGACGGGATATGTTAACAATGACCAGCTATTAATTCACTGCTTTCAAGATAGTTTGGTCGGGGCAGCGTCTAGGTGGTACAACCAATTAAGCTGCCCTAAGATTAACTCGTGGAAGGACCTAGCCCAGGCCTTTATGAAGCAATACAGTCATGTGACAGACATGACCCCTGATAGAATCACTCTCCAGAACATGGAGAAGAAGTCAAATGAAAGCTTCAGACAGTACGCATAAAGGTAGAGAGAAGTGGCCATACAAGTTCAGCCGTCGCTTCTAGAAAAGGAGACGACAATGCTCTTTTTTAACACCTTGAAAGCCCCTTTTATCACGCATATGTTAGGAAGCGCCACCAAGAGCTTCTCCGACATAGTGATGACGGGAGAAATGATCGAAAATGTTTGTAAGGAGCGGCAAGATAGAATCGGAGAGATTGTTAGGAAGTCACCCAGGAAAAAGACAATGAAGTGAACAACACGAGCACATTCAACAAGGGTCACCAAGTCAATTCATCAGAATCAACCCAAAACAAAGGACTACCAATCAACAAAGCTCAGAAGACAAGAATCCAATGCGAGGAAGAACACGAAGGCCACAATACACCCCTATACCCATGACGATAGGAGTTGTACCGAACCTGCTCAACGCCACGTGGTATCCTCTTTCTACACGAGCCACCGCAGCCCAGTATCCCAAATGGTATGACACAAACGCCCAATGTGAATACCACGCAGGAATTACCGGGCACTCAATCGAAAATTGCACTGCATTCAAGAAAGTGGTCGAAAGACTCATTAAGGTGGGAATCATGAGATTTGATGACCCAGCCACGCCCAATGTAGCAGGAAACCCACTCCCCAATCATACCGACCAAGGAGTGAATGGGATAAGTGAAGGCTTGAACAAGAAGACCAAGTATGAGGTGGCAGAAGTCAGGACCCCGTTGAGGCGAGTATGGAAGGAGATGGCCAAGAGAGGATTGATAGCATTGGATCCAAGGGAAGAACCCGAAGAAGAGAGAAACTATTGTGAGTTTCATGACGAGGTGGGGCATAAAATCAAAGAATTGTGGAATTCAGGGCCCTCATGCAGAACATGATAGATAACAAAGAAATGGAATTCTATGAAGAAGCTAAAAGCCCCAAAGAGGGAAATTTATGCGCATCCGAGGGAGAATAAAAGGCAAAAAATCAAACACTTAATTATCCCATGGTGATCATTTCGAGACCCAAAAATAATGAAGGTGCAGTACAAATGCCACCGAGGGTCATAATCCAAAGACCTGCAGTCTTCCCTTACAAAGACAGCAAATAGGTCCCATGGAATTATGATTGCAGTGTGACGATACCGGGAAAAGAGAGCCCGGTTGGCGCTTCAAGAGGGGATCAAGACAGAGGCTCCTATACACGTAGCGGGAGGCGTTACGATACGGTGAATAAGGAGGAACAACCCACAAAAGGAAAAGCCCAGGTGGTCAAGGAAATGAAGGGAAAAGCAACCAAACTTGTTAATGAAACAGTTAACGAAGAGCAGGCCAAGGAGTTTTTAAAATTCCAAAAGCATAGCGAATACAGTGTGGTGGAACAGCTACGTAAACAACCAGCCCGCATTTCAGTGCTGGCCTTGCTTCTAAGCACGGAAGTTCATCGTAGCGCACTAATGAAGGTCTTAAACGAGGCAGATGTTGCCAATGATATCTCCGTTAACAAGCTGGACCGATTGGTGAGCAACATAAGTGCCGATAATTATATCTTCTTTAATGATGACGAGATACCACCCGGGGGCATGGGGTCGACTAAAGCTCTGCATATCACTACACGCTGTAAAGGGTACACGCTGCCAGGCATACTGATTGACAATGGATTAGCTTTGAACGTCCTGCCATTGACCACGCTGAACAGATTACCTATAGACAGTTCTCACATGAAGGAGTGCCAGAAAATCGTGAAGGAATTCGATGGCACGGAAAGAAAGGTGATGGGCAGAATCGAGGTACCTCTTCAGATTGGACCAAACACATATGAGGTGGATTTTCTTGTGATGGATATCAAGTCCTCATACAATTGCTTGTTGGGGAGGCCCTGGATACATTCAGCTGGGGCAGTGCCTTCCTTGTTGCATCAAAAATTGAAGCTGGTGTCAGAGGGGAGGTTGATAATGATTAAGGCTAAAGAAGATATTATTGCAGCTGTGAGCAATAATGCACCCTATTTGGAGACAGATGATGAAGCAATCAAATGCTCATTTCGATCTTTGGAATTTGTTAACGCGACGTTCATCGTCGAGGGAAGCAAAATTCTGGTACCGAAATTGTCCAAAACCACGAGGATGAGCCTCCAGTTGACGATTGGAAAAGGGGCCATACCCGGAAGGGGGCTTGGGAGACATCTACAAGGAAGGATCGAAACGCCAATGCTGAAAGAAAAGAGAGACCGCTTCAGCTTAGGATTTAAGCCGGATGTGAAACAAAGAGAAGGGAGCTGGAAAAGAAGCAAGAAAGAAGGAGAGCTCGATTAACGAGGGAGGAAATCAAATGGGAACCAATAACATTCCCCCACATATCGAAAACATTTGTGTCCGGGGGAATCATTCATCCTGAGAGAGACACACCAATGACGGGAGCTATAGAAGAAAGCTTGGAAAGTTTGGACATCAACGTCATGTACGAAGAGGAGACTGGAAGAGAAAATTTGTCAGGCATTTGCCCTACACGCCTAGAAGTGTTCTGGACAACTGGACTACGGAAGAGATTCCTGTAGTTTTTAGAACGGATTCAGAGTAATGTCCAAAACACACTTATTACTCTAGGCCTAGGAGTAATAAGAATCTTTTGTAAAATAGGCCGATGTTTAAAAATGATATTTCAATAAAATGCACGGTTATTATCATTTTTGAGCAAATATTATCTCGTCCTTTCAATTCCATTCATAACCATACAAATGATTACTTTCGAATTCTTTTATTCTTGAAATATTCTTCTAAATATTCTTTCATTCGTCATTCATAATCATATCATGCAAACAAATGTTTTAAATTCTTTTGATTCTTTGTATCTGCCTTCGTCCTCATAACAGGTCCCCAGATATTAATGATACGAGTGACACTGCTAGCGACTCAAAATTTCCTTTCGAGCAAGATGTGTGTATGGATGATTCTCAGGATTTTGAAGATGACCAAGGTTGTAACCTATCTCCTGATTTGTTGAGGATGGTAGAACAAGACGAGAAACAAATTCTACCTCACAAAGAATCAATCGAAATTGTGAGCTTAGGAGAAGGACAAGAGGTGAAGATCGGAACATGTATCACTACAAAAATGAAGCGAGACCTCATTGAATTACTTCAAGAATTCAAAGATGTCTTCGCGTGGTCATACCAAGATATGCCCGGGTTAGATACTGACATCGTGGTGCATCGACTTCCCATAAAAGAAGAGTGTAAGCCAGTTTAGCAAAAACTCCGAAGAATGAGGCCCGATGTCTTGCTAAAAATAAAGGAAGAGGTTCGAAAGCAGTTTGACGCTGGATTTTTGAAGGTGGTAAAATACTCAGATTGGGTAGCCAACATCGTCCCTGTCCCTAAGAAAGATGGAAAAGTGCGAATGTGTGTGGACTACAGAGATTTGAATAAAGCCAGCCCAAAAGACAATTTCCCACTACCTCATATCGACACCCTAGTGGACAACACGGCGGGACATTCACTGTTTTCATTCATGGATGATTTTTTGGGATACAACCAGATCAAGATGCATCCTGAAGATATGGAGAAAACCACATTTGTAACCATGTGGGGCACATTCTGCTACAAGGTGATGCCGTTTGGACTGAAGAATGCGGGGGCAACTTATCAAAGAGCCATGGTAACCCTTTTTCATGACATGATGCATAAGGAAATTGAGGTTTATGTCGATGACATGATTGCAAAGTCTCGAACAGAGAAGGAGCACATACAAGTCTTGAGGAAATTTTTCTTGAGGTTGAGGAAGTTCCAGCTAAAACTCAACCCAGCCAAATGTACCTTCGGAGCTAAGTCTGGAAAGTTGCTTGGATTCGTGGTTAGTGAGAAAAGGACTGAGATCGATCCAGACAAAGTTAAAGCCATACAAGAGTTATCCCCACCGTGCACTCAAAAAGAAGTTCGAGGCTTTCTAGGAAGATTAAATTACATTGCTCAGTTCATTTCACAACTGACCGAGAAATGTGACCCTGTCTTTCGCCTCCTCAAGAAACATAACCCAGGTGAATGGGATGAAGAATGCCAAAGGGCTTTCGACAAGGTAAAATAATACTTCTCCAATGCCCCGGTGTTGATGCTACCTAACCCCGATAAGCCGTTGATTCTGTATTTGGCAGTATTCGAAAACTCCATGGGATGCGTATTGGGTCAGCATGATGAGTCAGAAAGGAAAGAGAAAGCCATTTACTATCTTAGTAAAAAGTTTACGGAATGTGAGGCAAGGTATCTACCGATAGAGAAGTTGTGTTGTGCCCTAATTTGGACAACCCGAAGACTGAGGCAGTATATGTTGTATCACACCACTTGGCTCATATCGAAGTTGGACCCTTTAAAGTACATGATGGAGTCAACAGCCTTGAATGGAAGGATGGCCCGATGGCAAATTCTGCTTTCTAAATTCGACATAGTCTATGTAAACCAGAAAGCAGTAAAAGGAAGTGCAATAGCAGACTTTCTGGACAGTAGAGCTTTGGAAGACTACAAGCCTTTGAACTTCGACTTCCCGAATGAAGACCTAATGTGTGTTGCTACCACTGAAGAAAGTGCTCTGGAAGAACTTCCTTGGAAATTGAGCTTCGATGGGGCATCAAATGCTGTGGACAATGGAATCGGGGCCGTTTTGGTATCCCCAAACGGAGATTATTATCCATTCACTAGTAAATTGGGTTTTGATTGTACAAACAATATGGCGGAATACGAAGCGTGCATCATGGGTATCCGCGTAGCCATAGAACGCAAGATTAAAGTGCCAGAGGTGTATGGGGATTCTGCGCTAGTGATTTATCAACTCAAAGGAGAATGGGAGACTAGAGACCCCAAGTTAATCGATTATCGGAAGCGGGTCCTTGAATTGATTAAAAAGTTTGATGACATTGTCTTCCACTACTTTCTACGAGACGAAAATCAGATGGCTAATGCTTCGGCTACCTTAGTCTCCATGATCAAGGTGAACAAACAAGAAGATGTCAAACCCATCCGGATGAGCATTTATGAAGTTCCGGCCCACTGTTACAATATTGAAGAAGACGAAGAGAAAGATGATCACCCTTGGTATCACGATATATTGCAATATGTGAAGAATCGTGAATACCCGGACCAGCAAGCGAGAATGACAAAAGAACACTAAGAAGATTGGCCATCGACTATGTCCTAGATGGGGATATCCTGTACAAAAGAAGAAAGGATCAAGTGCTACTAAGATGTGTAGATGCTGTAGGGGCTAGGAAAATCTTGGAAGAAGTCCATGAAGGCGTCTATGGGACACATGCTAATGGCTTTACAATGGCCAGGCAAATTATGAGATTCAGGTACTATTGGTCCACCATGGAAGGAGACTGTGTCAATTACGCTAAGAGATGTCATAAGTGCCAAATCTACGGAGACAAAATTCATGTGCCTCCTTCACCACTGCATGTCATGGTTTCTCCATGGCCATTCTCTATGTGAGGCATGGATGTGATTGAACCAATATCGCTGAAAGCTTCCAATGGGCATCGGTTCATCTTCGTGGTTATCGACTACTTCACCAAGTGGGTAGAAGCCGCCTCATATGCTAGTGTGACCAAGTCGGCAGTGAGCAAGTTTCTGAAAAAGGAGATTATATGTTGATATGGAATGCCGGAGAGGATCATTTCTGACAATGCATTAAACTTGAACAATAGTACGATAGCGGAAGTCTGCAGTCAATTCAAGATCAGACATCACAACTCGTCACCATATCGCCCGAAGATGAATGGGGCAGTAGAAGCAGCCAATAAAAACATTAAGAAAATTGTGGGGAAGATGACCAAAACCTACAAAGACTGAAATGAGAAATTACCATTTGCCCTCTTTGCTTATCGAACGTCAGTCAGAACCTCAACCGGGGCAACCCCTTTCTCTTTGGTCTACAGAATGGAGGCAGTGTTACCGATCGAAGTCGAGATCTCATCCCTTCGAGTGTTGTCAGAGTTAAAATTGGAAGAAGCCGAGTGGATCCAATCTCGATATGATCAATTGAACCTAATTGAGGAAAAAAGGCTAAAAGCTATTCGTCATGGTCAGATGTACCAAAAACGAATGATGCGGGCTTATGATAAAAAGGTTCGCCCTAGAGAATTCCACGAAGGAGACCTGGTTTTGAAAAAGATCCTTCCCATACAGAAGGATTTTTGAGGGAAATGGATGCCCAATTGGGAAGGGCCTTACGTGGTGAAGAAAGCTTTCTCTGGAGGAGCATTGATCCTAGTCGAGATAGACGGTAGAAACTTGCCCAATCCTGTAAACTCGGATTCGGTCAAGAAGTATTTTACCTGAAAGAAGAGGGGCCAGAGTGAAAACCCGCAAAGGGCACTCTGAGATTTAAAAAAAAAACATGGAGAGGCCAAGGTGAAAACCCGCAATGGGCACTTTGGAACCAAAGAGACTTTTAAGTTGAAAACCAGAAAACGGGTAGCTCAAATTCTGAATATGGGGCATATGGTAGTCTTGTCCTTCCAAAATCAACAAGACAGAAGAACAGTACACCTTGGAGCATCAACAAAATGCGCAGGATCTCTTGAATACATATTTGGTTCAAAGGAGCCTTTAAGAAATTAGAATAGTGAAACTCGTGCTGCGATATCTAGGGCACATTTTTCTCATTTTTTGCACCTTATCAGATTCATTTTCCTATGTATTCACATCAAAATTTTGCTTAATAAAATATCATTTTTCCATTATGATAATCTCTTTCGAGCATTTTTGTTGAAATCACGATTTTTGAACATGTAATATCTACACGCAAGATGTTATGCATATTACTTTGGAAAAGTCTCTAAATAGTACAAGGACCTGAAACAGGGTCACTAGTCAGAACTAACCAGGTTCAAAGTTGGAAAACATTGGAAAAAGAGAAATCCAAATTAGGACTATTTCTTCAAATTTTCTGTCAGAGATAACGGCTAAGTAAGAGGACGCGATAGCACATCAATGATGGAACCCGGACGAGTTATGAGCAATGATACCTTAAGCATTTAGAAAGGAATCACTCTCATAACATTTCCACATTCATAATCATTCATTTAGGAGTATTTGATTCATTTCGATCATGCCATTCTAATTATCTGACATAAACACCACATCTAGTTAGGGACATATGATTCATCTCGATGATAGCATCCCAATTATTTGATACAGGAAACCAATTCTACAAATTATGTCTTTGGAAGACAGTGTAGTGACATTGGCGAATCCCACAAATCCTGTTTCCCTGAAGTTGCAGTGGAGCAGATCAAAGACGACGAATCTTAACTTTCTGAAGTTGCAGTGAAGCAGATTTAAGTCACTAACCTAGCTCCTTAAAGTTGTAGTGGAGTAGGTTGAAATTTTAGATCTCGTTTCCTTGAAGTTGCAGTGGAGCAGATAAAAAACGACGAATCTTGGCTTCCTGAAGTTGCAGTGAAGCAGATTTAAGTCATTAACCTAGCTCCCTAAAGTTGTAGTGGAGTAGGTTGAAATTTTAGATCCTGTTTCCCTGAAGTTGCAGTGGAACAGATCGAAGACGACAAATCTTGACTTCCTGAAGTTGCAGTGAAGCAGATTTAAGTCACTAACCTAGCTCCATAAAGTTGTAGTGGAGTAGGTTGAAATTTTAGATCTCGTTTCCACGAAGTTGCAAAGGAGCGGATCAAAGACGATTTAATCTTGGCTTCCTGAAGTTGCAGTGAAGCAGATTTAAGTCATTAACCTAGCTCCCTAAAGTTGTAGTGGAGTAGGTTGAAATTTTAGATCTTGTTTCCCTGAAGTTACAGTGGAGCAGATGAAAGACGACGAATCTTGGCTTCCTGAAGTTGCAGTGAAGTAGATTTAAGTTACTAACCTAGCTCCCTAAAGTTGTAGTGGAGTAGGCTGAAATTTTAGGTCTCGTTTCCCTGAAGTTGCAGTGGAGCAGATTGAAGACGGCGAATCTAGGCTTCCTAAAGTTGCAGTGAGGCAGATTTAAACCACTAACCTAGCTCCCTAAAGTTGTAGTGGAGTAGGCTGAGAAATATAGATTTTGTTTCCCTGAGATTGCAGTGGAACAGATTAAAGACGGTGAATCTAGGTTACCTGATGTTGCAGTGAAGCAGATTTAGACTATCGCCCTAGCTCCCTAAAGTTGTAGTAGAGTAGGCTGTAGATTGCAGATCTCGTCTCCAGTGGAGCAGATCATAGAAAACGAGCCTTAAACCCCCTAAGTAGTAAGGCAATAGGCTGAAGATTGCAAGAATTTGTCTCCCTGAAGTTGCAGTGGAGAAAAATCAAAGTCACGATCCTTATCTCTCTTAAGTTGCAGTAGAGCAGGATAAAAACACATGAACCATGTCTCTTTGAAGTTGCAGTGGAGCATACTAAAGCTACTTGAAGAAAAGAAGCGCCAAGAAGTCGAGACTCAGCAGGTCCCGGCAAAATTGGCCCATTTATAGTCTTTGCTCTATTCTCGTTACACGACAATGAGCAAAGAGGGGCAACTGTAGTGGGCCAAATTTGCCTGGCCCAAACAAACACAAAAAACCCAAAACAAAATACAAGATAAATCAATAAACAATTTTTTTTTTTAAAACCCAAGTTTTATAATAGTCCAATTACATGGCCTAATAACCAATAACAAGCCCAGTTACATAAATCCTAGCCCAAATTTGTAACAAACCCTGACCTAAATCTAGAGGCCAATACCCTAAATGACCCAAGACCCAAATACAGGCCCGTTAGGCCCAGTATTCTGAGAAAGGAAACCCTAGAGCGTCTTCATCACTTCCGCGCCGCAACCACAGATGAGCCCCAGCACCGTACGCTCGTGCCTCCACGTCAACAGCCCTCGTAAATTTCTCTTGGCGCCACGCACGCTCCCGTACACACGCCAGCACCACCCCATACGCCTCGCACCAAGGGCCAGCGCATGTCCTCTGCTCTGTACCTGCGAACAAGACAAACACAGCAACAAACAGACACAAAAGAGAAAATATGTATTTCTTTTATTTGTTTTTCTTTTGTTTCGGCTATAAAGCCAGAAAAATGTTCATTGTAATGGGTTACGCGCATTTACGCAACGAAAAACACTGTTATGCGCACTACATATTCATTTCAAAATACAAACGCTCACGGGAGCAATACAAAGGACAAAAGGTAATCTTTGTTCTTCGGTTCTATTCTCTAGTTTCTCCGATTTTCCCTTTCATACATATATCATTTACATCCAAAAAGAGGGGACTTACCTTGATTTAGGGCCGTTGATTCCCTTTCGCTTCGTCAAAATCGGAGTTGAAAGGGGAGTTGGTGGCTAAAAGGAGCCATGCTTCGAAGTTTGCGAGCACCGGTCGCCGTACCCTGCGGTGGACTGGTCGTTTTGAGGGAAAAGAGTAGGTTGCGGCTGAAGGGAGGAAATGAGGCTAGGGTTGGCTGAACAGGCTAAAATAAGCCTTTTTGTAGGGCTTTAAACGGCACCGTTTTAAGCCTTGCCCAAGAGCTCTCCACGGTGTCGTTTTAATACACCCGACCCGATCCATTTTTCGACCCTATGACTCGCGCGTTTCTGCGGAGAGGGGGTAATTTCACAATCGGACCCTCCTTTTGTATGGGCATTCAATAACGCCTGATTTTTTTTCATTTCTTTTTTAATTTGGCCTTACAATTTGCTCGTTTGCATTTTAGTTCACGCTTGTGTACACCGTTTTAGGGCCTGGATTAATTCCAGTTTGGGTCCTTGGGATTTGTGCGTTTCGCATTTTGGTCCCCTTTTGATTACTTCATTTATAAATTAGCCCATTCAATTTGAGTGTATTTTAATCAAATCCCTTTTATTAACAGTTTATTCCTTTTTTTTAATTTGCCCTTTTTAAGTTATTCTAATAATGTTATTTCGTTTCAAGACCACTATTGTAAGTTTTTTTTTCTTTATTTTATATACGCTGTTATATATATATATATATATGTACACATTTATGTTTTGTATAAACAGTTTCTTTCATACATATACCCTTATCAATCTTATGTCATTTTCTTATACATGCGATTCATTTAAATATACTCTTATATTTGATTATATAATCCTACTAAATATTTCTTTTAATTTATTATTATATACATGCATATGTATATACCCATATGTAACTGTGTATCTATCGATTTATTGTCTTTTAAATTTGTCTGTTTAAAGTGTTCTTCTATATGTATATATATATATATATATATACTTTATAACAAGGTTCATTTTATTAATCCTATAGTATCTTACATATACATTTTTAATTTATTCCCACCCTTTATTGTATAACTTTACGTAATATATATATTTTTTCTTAAAATTATTATATAATTCGTTATAAAATTAATTTAATCATACATGCGCTTCTATGTTTTTACAAATAATTATTTTAAAGGTTATTTATATATATACATATGATTTGTAGATCCATTAGGTTTTTTAAAGGTTATATTGTACTATACATTTTACTATTATTATTTTTAATATATTTTACACATATTGTAAATCCTTATTATATAAATCCTCATTTTAAAAAACAATAATATTCAACGTTTTGGTACGATTTTCGATTTAAGTATTCGTTTTATAATGTGTATTTTAAATGATTAAGCGTGTATCCCTAGTTTTTCCTTTTTTACAAATAAATTTTAAAGTGCACCAATTCATTAATTTGCATGTCGTAAAGATTTTTGGTTCATTAGATCGCATTTGTTCCGACATCGTCTTATACCACTTTGACTTCTAAATTCTATTTTGTTTTGCATACGCTCTTTTGGTTGCTTTATATATGTACATTCCTTGCATGGCATCCACCTTATTGAACTATTAATTACTCATCATACCTGATTGAAATTAGGTTATAATTCCTAGATTAATTATATTTAATAGCTTGTTCTGTTAGTTGATTCGTTAAGTATTGTATCTCTGTGACAGCCCTAAATTGACCCTAGTCGGAAAGTGGTCTCAGGACCACTAAACCGAGTCACAAAAATAATTAGCCGTCATAGTTGATACTCATTATATGTACATATGCATGTGTGAAAAATTCATGTTTGAATTTTGTTAATTGTAAGTGAATTTTATCAAATAGGACTTATGTGAGAAAATTTAGAAATGTGCTAGGCAAATGTAAAGTGGCCTATTAATGCATGTTGTGAAAATGATGGGCTTGCATGTCAAATTTCCCTAGATTAAAGCCTAGTGGCCGGCCATGACAAAGGGGGATGGGCAAAACATGTCATAAAACATGTTGTGTAAGTGGTTTATGTTGGAATAAATAAAATAAGGAGTATGGGTAATAAAGAAATGAAAAAAAAAAGGAAAGAAGGTGTGTGATTCTCCCCCCATTGCCGTGAGTTGAAGAAAAGAAAAAAAAATTGTTCATCCTTTTCATTTTCTTTTGGCTGAAAATTCTAAGGAAGAAGGAAGGAATTCTTGCTCCATGATTGGTTTAGAAGAGGATTAGGAGGAGGTTCGGCCATACTTGTATCAAGATTAAGGTATGTTTGATGTTGTGCCATGAGATTCATGCATGTTTTTAGTTGCTAGCTTGATGTTCTTATTAGCCCATGGTTCAAATCTTTGCTATGTCATGGGGATGGTATTATGCCAAGGTGGATTTTGTGTTGATATCATTGCATGCTAAATGTGAAGCTTGTTAATGATGCATGTGATGGTGGATTGATAACTCTTGAATCTCCTTTTAGCATCCTTGAGTGAGACATTAAGTTCCTTGTTCAACCATGACAAAAAATTGAAATGGTAAGGTGTTGTAATGCATTCGCCATGGTAGGATATAGAAGAGAAATAAGGTTGTTGTTAGATGAAGTAGAGTCTAACAAATGAGCTCGTATGTGCATTGGTTGCTAAATGGAGAAGAATCGGCTAGCAAGTTGTGTGCTAAGGCCTAATGTAATTTGGTATATTATGGGTAATGCATGTGTTGAATTAGTGTAAAGGAGAGGATGCTTTAATAGTGTATATATGTGTATTAGCCAAGTTTTGAACTTGAAACAAATGGTGTTTAGTCAACACAAGTGACCATACTTGTAGAATGTATTATGTTGCAATCGGCCTTAGCATAAATGTGTATGTTCGCCATTGGTAGCCTATTGATGGCTTTAGCTTGACTTAGAAAATTCGGCTAAGGGGAAATATTAGCTAGTATGTTGAATTCGATTCGTGATTTCGTACATATGTGACTCTAATGTCTAATGTATATATATGGGCTAAGTACGTTGAGCTTCTCTTTTGATGTTCGAATGAATTGTATTAAATTGTTGATGTGATTAAAAATGCGATGATCATTGTGTATTTGAGCTAAAAGGTGGCCATATGACCTATCAAACTCCTTGTCATATTCGCCATAAGCTAGCAAATGAGACTTTGATAAGTTAAATTTGTTTGAATTAGCTCAAGAGCTTAGGGACCACAGTTGGATAAGGGAAAGGAAAAGTGATCGAATAACAGTTGAAGCCGCTCGACAACATCCGAGGTAAGTTTTCGAGTAATGGAACTTAAATTATGATTCGATTAGATTATGTCTTAAGTAAATCAAAATCATGTCTTTGTATGTGGCTATTGAGCCAAATTGTAAATATGATAAGTGTCTTGTGTTGAGCTTTGGTAATGAAAATCAAATATGGATGTGTCATGATTTATTGATATATGTGTGCATGGTTCTTGAATGATGTCCGGCTAAGTCCCAAGGCTTTGTGCTAAGTGACTATATCCCACTAAGATCCAAGGCATTTTATGAAGTTACTAAATCCGACTAAGATCTCAAGGCATTTGTGCGAGTTACTAAATCCGGATAAGTCCCAAGGCATTTGTGCGAAGCTACTATATCCTGGCTATGTCCCAAGGTATTTGAACCAAGAGCTATATCGGGTTAAACTCAAGGTACGTGATTCGGGAATGAATGAACTTGCTGTAAAAATTTCAGTTAATACGCTTGTGAAATCCGACAATGAGGTATGTTTCAGATGTGCTTTGAATTAGTCGAGCCTTACAAATAAGTATTCGCCGCTTGATAAATGAGCTACCGCCTTTAGGCTAAGTTGATCTTTTGTGTATGAACATAAGGGTTTGTAATGTGAAGTAAGTATGATATTGAGAATTTGTGCATATGAAATTATCCGCTTAGCTATATGAATGCTATGCTTTTGTTGTGCCGAATCCTTGCTCAAAACTTACTAAGCATAAATTGCTTACTCCGTTTCTTTGTTTCTCTGCTTTATAGATTTTGGCTCGTCACCATCGGACTCGGGATATTTGGAAGTCGAAGTCTCCCACACTATCAAAGCCCCTTTGGTACAATTTTGGTTGAACTTTGAAATGGCATGTATAGGACTACCCTTTTGTTGTTGGTCATGTACCCATGGATTTTGTGTAAATTTGGATAGCCATGCGAAAATGGCTTATATCGTTTTAGCATAGTACTATAATCGTTTTGTATGTTGATCACTAAGAGGTATGGAATGTTTGGAAATGATTAGCCATTGAATGGTTAATCATGATTATACTTTGTGCTATGTATGCAAAAAAGGCTAATTGAATCATGGAAACTATGAAATAGGTAAAGTCTACCTTAAAAGCGGATCTTGACATGGCGGCGATGTGGATGTGAAAAATCACTAAAAATAGTAAGAATGGAATTAAATATTGAATAAATTATGTAAATGAACCTTGATGAATATACTTTCATATGGAAGAAACGAAACGGTCATATGAGTTGATGTTAAGAGATATTTAGGTTTTCGTGAAATAGGGCCAGAACAGTTTTTGGATTCCCTGTTCCGACTTTGGAAATTAATTATAAATTAACTAGAGATAATTAGGAGTTATTCCATATATGTATAGATTCCTCTTTGAGTCTAATTTCTATAGAAACAAACGGCATCAGTATTGAAGCCCTGTACAGGGAGATATCCAGGTCGTAATGCATGATGGTCAGTGTAGTCGCACCCTGTAACAGGAGAGAGTTTAACTAATAAACTGTACTAATTGGCCCGACCAACAATTCTAGAAAAATATTTGTAGATGTATATATGAGCCTAGTTTCAGGGAAAAATTACGAAACTAATTTTCGAGTTTTGGAACTCAAGATATGATTTTTAAAGTGACAGTGATGCAGTTAGCCAACTGCCTGGAAAATTTTTAAAATGGACTGTGAAAATGAATGGTTTAAGCCGTTAACCCCTCGTGTCCGACTCCGGAAGTGGTCTCAGGTACGGGGTGTTACAATTTAGAATGGTATCAGAGCTCGTTTTAGTCGATTCTAGGACTACCGTAATGCGTTTGGGTCTAGCTATACATGCCATTTTCTATGATTATTTGATAGTGTGGTGATTTCTGACATTTGCAAATGTGTTTATTTATAGTAATGAATCCCGATCCCGACCGAAAGCGGTGGTGATGATCTTGAGAGTGTAGCACCGGTCCCGCACAAGGGACAAATACCGTGGACTCTCAACCTAATGCTAGTAATCCAAATGATGAAGCTAGACAAGCTTATAGCGTGATGAATGATTGGTCCAACCAATACATTTGAACTAATACTACTGCTCCACAACCTCCATTCCCAACAAACACAACCCCCGCACCTACAATGCCTCCGATAACTGACCAAATAAGGTCAAATAAGCCCCCAGTTGATAGAATCCGAAAACACGGGGCTATTGAATTTAAGGCTACGGATAGTGATGATGCCGAGCAAGCTGAATTTTGGTTGGACAACACTATCCGGGTACTCGATGAACTATCTTGCACACCCGATGAGTGCCTAAAGTGTACTATCTCCTTGCTACGTGATTCTGCCTACTATTGGTGGAATACGTTGACTTCTGTTGTGCCTAGAGAGCAAGTAACTTGGGAGTTCTTCCAAACCGAGTTTCGAAAGAAGTATATCAGTCAGAGATTCATTGACCAAAAACGGAAGGAATTTCTTGAACTCAAACAAGGTTCCATGTCGGTTACCGACTATGAATGAAAATTTGTGAGGCTTAGCCAGACGACGAGAATGTATTTCCTCGTCGTCGTAATGTGTAAACGTTTCGAGGATGGACTAAATGATGATATAAAGTCGTATGTTGGCATCTTGGAAATCCGAGAATTTGTAGTACTTGTTGAGCGAGCTTGCAAGGCCGAGGAGCTCAAGATGGAGAAAAGAAAAGTCGAGGTGGGAGCAAGGGAGTTTCAGAAGAGGTCTTCGGGGAAGCCCTTCCCACACTCATCGAAGAATTTAGAGATGGCTTGGGCTGGTCTAGGGACACTTCGGGCTTTTCTAGACGAGATCGCGATCGACCCCCTGTGAACACACGAATCACTTCGATCGCCAGTGTTGGAAATGATCGTCAAGATAGAACGGAGTGCCAGTATTGTGGCAAATGGCATTCTGGAAGTTGTAGATTCCATGACCGCTCCTGTTACAAGTGCGGATCAGTTGACCACTTCATTAAAGATTGCCCGAGGTTGCCCGCAGAATGTAAATCGAGTGGGAAACCGGTGCTACCACCGCCGAGGTAGACCATCTAGAAATACGGCAATGCTAGTGGTGGTCGAGAGGATCTAGAGATGCTACAACCAGATCCGAGGCTCGCGCTCTCGCTAGGGCTTATGCTATACGCAAGACGCAAGGATGCTTCCTCGCCGATGTTATTACCGGTACTTTCACTCTCTTTGATACTAATGTGATTGCTTTGATTGACCCCGGTTCTACTCATTCTTATATATGCGAAACCTTAGCATCCAAAGAAGACTTTACCTATTGAGTCTCTTCGAGTTCGTAATTCGGTGTCAAATCCCTTGGGTCGTTATGTGCTTGTCGACAAAGTGTGTAAGAAATGTCCCCTAGTAATTCGAGGTTCTGCTTTCCGCGGACTTGATGCTTTTGCCGCTTGATGAATTTGATGTTATTCTTGGTTTGGATTGGTTGACCGTGCATGATGCGGTTGTGAATTGCAAAAGCAAGACTATTGATTTGAGGTGCGCAAATAACGAGATGATCCGAGTTGAGTCTACTGAGACTTAAAGGGTTGCCACCGTAATATCATCAATGTTGGCCCGTAAATATGTAAGAAAGGGTGCGAAGCATACCTTGCGTATGTACTTGATGATAAGGAGTTAGAAATAAAACCCGAATCAGGCTTGGGTGGTTTGTGAATACCGGATGTTTTCCCAAGAATTACCGGTTTGCCACTGCTCGGAGATAGAGTTTGGTATTGAGCTTGTACCGGACTACGCCGATTTCGATAGCTCAGTAACGTATGGCACCAACCGAGTTAAAAGAGTTGAAAGTTCGGTTGGAAGAATTGACGGATAGAGGTTTCGCCGACCAAGTTTCTCACCTTGGGGTGCACCAAGATTGTTTGTGAAAAGAAGGACGGAACCATGAGGTTGTGCATTGACTATCGTCGGTGAATAAAGTGACGATAAAGAATAAATATCCGCTATCAGCGTATTGATGATTTGTTTGATCAACTAAAGGGAGCCTCGGTGTTTTCAAAGATAGATTTGAGATCGGGTATTACCGATTCTTCGAGATTCGGATGTACCCAAAACCGCTTTAACGAGGTACGGTCACTACGAGTTCTTAGTGATGCCGTTTGGGCTCACTAATGCCCTCGCGGTATTTATGGATTTGATGAATCGGATCTTGAGCACGATTTGGACCGGTTCGTAGTTGTGTTCATTGATGACATCTTGGTCTATTCAAGAGATGAGACCAGAACATCTTTGAACACCGAGATTAGTGTTGCAAATTTTACGGATAAGCGGTTATATGCTAGGTTCAAGAAGTGTGAGTTCGGTTAAGAGAGGTTAGCTTCTTGGGTCATGTGGTATCTCAGACGGGTATTCGAGTCGGCAGAGCAAAATTTCAGCCATACTTAACTAGAAGCCTCAGAAATATTACCGAGGTTCGAGCTTTTGGGACTTGCTTACATTACCGACGGTTTGTAAAAGTTTCTCGATGATAGCCACACCCATGACGAAGCTACTTCAAAAAGATGTTAAGTTCGAATGGACGAAAAATGTCGAAAAGTTTTGATCAACTGAAAACTTATTTGACTAAGCTCCAATTTTAGTGCAAATTTTAATTAGGCAAAGAGTTTGTCATCTATAGTGACGCCTCCTACTTGAGTTAGGTTGCGTATTGATGCAAGAAGGTCGAGTTGTGGCCTATCGTCGAGACAATTAAAGCCACATGAGAAAAATTATCCACCCATGATCTCGAATTAGTCGCCATCGATTCGCTTTGAAAATATGGCGACATTACTTATTTGGTGAGAAGTGCCATGTATTTTCGGATCACAAAAGTCTCAAATATTTGATGACTCAAAGAGACTTGAATCTGCGACAAAGACGTTGGCTCGAGTTGTTAAAAGATTATGAGCTTGTCATTGATTATCACCCGGAAGGCTAATGTGGTTGCGGACGCCTTAAGCCGAAATCACCGCTTGCTTTATGACGATGAATGTACACTTGTCTATTCTACCCGACAATGTGTTAGTAGCGAATTAAAGGCCAAACCATTATTGATTCATCAAATTCGTGAAGCTCGAAAAGTCGACGATGAGTTGGTTGCAAAACGGATGAATGTGTTCAATGTGGAATCGGAGTTTCAAATTGATGATGACGATTGTTTGAGGTATAGAAATCGGTTGTGTGTTCCAAGAAATTCGTAACTCATTTCGATGATTCGAACGAAGCTCATTGTAGCCGAATGTCAATTCACCCGGAGTACGAAAATGTACAACGATCCGAGACGCCAGCTTTGGTGGCATGGTATGAAACGAAACATTTCGATTTTGTTTCAAGTGCTTAGTATGTCGACAAGTGAAGGCGAACATCAAGTGCCTACGGGTTTGCTTCACCGATCATGATACCGAATGGAAATGGGAACGAGTCACGATGGATTTTGTATCCGGGTTGCCAATGTCGGCAAGTAAGAAAGATGCGATTTGGGTCGTTGTCGATAGATCGACTAAGTCACCACTTTATCCCCGTCGCACGGATTTTCATTGGATAAACTAGTGAATTGTATGTTTCTCGATTGTGAGATTACACGGGTACCGATTTCTATTGTGTCGGATAGAGATCCGAGATTCACCTCGCGATTTTGGAAGAAATTACAAGAAGCTTTGGGTACCAAACGCATTTTAGCACCGCTTTCATCCACAAATGATGGTCAATCCGAGCGGATAATTCGGATACTTGAGGATATGTTGAGATGTTGCATCCTCGAGTTTAGTGGTTCATGGGAACGGATTTAGCTTTGATTGAATTCGCCACAACAATAGTTTTCATCAAGTATTAAGATGGCACCTTACGAGGCTTTGTACGGCCGAAAATGCCGTGCGCCATTGTTTTGGACCGAACTCGGTGAAAGTAAAATTTTCGAGTGGACTTGATTAAAGATGCTGAGCAAAGTAAAGGTAATCCATGAAAGTCTAAAGGCGCCGCAGATCGTCAGAAATCGTACGCGGATCTGAAACGAAAAGACATTGAATATCAGGTGGGAGATAAAGTGTTGCTTAAAGTTTCACCTTGGAGAAAGATACTTTGATTTGGCCGTAAGGGCAAACTGAGTCCGAGATTCATCGGGCCATATGAGATATCCGAACGAGTCGAGTCATCCGATTCGTATCGTTTGATTTTGCCCCGAACTTGAAAAGATTCACAACGTCTTTCATGTTTCGATGCTTCGACGCTATAGATCCGATCGACGCACGTAATTAGTCCATCGAGGTTGAAATTCAAGCCAATATGAGTTATGAAGAAGAACCGATTCAGTATCCTAGCACGTGAAGTGAAAGAGTTGCGAAACAAAAGGGTTCCGCTAGTGAAAGTGTTATGGCTCAAACACGGATAGAAGAAGCTACTTGGGAACCCGAGAACTCTATGAAAGAGCGATACCCAAACCTATTTACCGGTAAGATTTTTGGGGACGAAAATTTCTTAAGTGGGGGAGAGTTGTGACAGCCCTAAATTGACCCTAGTCGGAAAGTGGTCTCGGGACCACTAAACCGAGTCACAAAAATAATTAGCCGTCATAGTTGATGCTCATTATATGTACATATGCATGTGTGAAAAATTCATGTTTGAATTTTGTTAATTGTAAGTGAATTTTATCAAATAGGACTTATGTGAGAAAATTTAAAAATGTGCTAGGCAAATGTAAAGTGGCCTATTAATGCATGTTGTGAAAATGAAGGGCTTGCATGTCAAATTTCCCTAGATTAAAGCCTAGTGGCCGGCCATGACAAAGGGGGATGGGCAAAACATGTCATAAAACATGTTGTGTAAGTGGTTTATGTTGGAATAAATAAAATAAGGAATATGGGTAATAAAGAAATGAAAAAAAAAAAGGAAAGAAGGTGTGTGATTCTCCCCCCATTGCCGTGAGTTGAAGAAAAGAAAAAAAAATTGTTCATCCTTTTCATTTTCTTTTGGCCGAAAATTCTAAGGAAGAAGGAAGGAATTCTTGCTTCATGATTGGTTTAGAAGAGGATTAGGAGGAGGTTCGGCCATACTTGTATCAAGATTAAGGTATGTTTGATGTTGTGCCATGAGATTCATGCATGTTTTTAGTTGCTAGCTTGATGTTCTTATTAGCCCATGGTTCAAATCTTTGCTATGTCATGGGGATGGTATTATGCCAAGGTGGATTTTGTGTTGATATCATTGCATGCTAAATGTGAAGCTTGTTAATGATGCATGTGATGGTGGATTGAAAACTCTTGAATCTCCTTTTTAGCATCCTTGAGTGAGACATTAAGTTCCTTGTTCAACCATGACAAAAAAATTGAAATGGTAAGGTGTTGTAATGCATTCGGCCATGGTAGGATATAGAAGAGAAATAAGGTTGTTGTTAGATGAAGTAGAGTCTAACAAATGAGCTCGTATGTGCATTGGTTGCTAAATGGAGAAGAATCGGCTAGCAAGTTGTGTGCTAAGGCCGAATGTAATTTGGTATATTATGGGTAATGCATGTGTTGAATTAGTGTAAAGGGAGAGGATGCTTTAATAGTGTATATATGTGTATTAGCCAAGTTTTGAACTTGAAACAAATGGTGTTTAGTCAACACAAGTGACCATACTTGTAGAATGTATTAAGTGTTGCAATCGGCCTTAGCATAAATGTGTATGTTCGGCCATTGGTAGCCTATTGATGGCTTTAGCTTGACTTAGAAAATTCGGCTAAGGGGAAATATTAGCTAGTATGTTGAATTCGATTCGTGATTTCGCATATATGTGACTCTAATGTCTAATGTATATATATGGGCTAAGTACCTTGAGCTTCTCTTTGATGTTCGAATGAATTGTATTAAATTGTTGATGTGATTAAAATGCGATGATCATTGTGTATTTGAGCTAAAAGGTGGCCATATGACCTATCAAACTCCTTGTCATATTCGCCATAAGCTAGCAAAATGAGACTTTGATAAGTTAAATTTGTTTGAATTAGCTCAAGAGCTTAGGGACCACAGCTTGGATAAGGGAAAGGAAAAGTGATCGAATAGCCATTGAGCCGCTCGACAACATCCGAGGTAAGTTTTGAGTAATGGAACTTAAATTATGATTCGATTAGATTATGTCTTAAGTAAATCAAAATCATGCTCTTTGTATGTGGCTATTGAGCCAAATTGTAAATATGATAAGTGTCTTGTGTTGAGCTTTGGTAATGAAAATCAAATATGGATGTGTCATGATTTATTGATATATGTGTGCATGGTTCTTGAATGATGTCCTGGCTAAGTCCCAAGGCTTTGTGCTAAGTGACTATATCCCACTAAGATCCAAGGCATTTGTGCGAAGTTACTAAATCCGGACTAAGATCCAAGGCATTTGTGCGAGTTACTAAATCCGGATAAGTCCCAAGGCATTTGTGCTAGCTACTATAACCGGGCTATGTCCCAAGGTATTTGAACGAGTAGCTATATCCGGTTAAACTCAAGGTACGTGATTCGGGAATGAATGAACTTGCTGTAAAAATTTCAGTTAATACGCTTGTGAAATCCCGACAATGAGGTATGTTTCAGATGTGCTTTGAATTAGTCGAGCCCTTACAAATAAGTATTCGCCGCTTGATAAATGAGCTACCGCCTTTAGCTAAGTTGATCTTTGTGTATGAACATAAGGGTTGGTAATGTGAAGTAAGTATGATATTGAGAATTTGTGCATATGAAATTATCCGCTTAGCTATATGAATGCTATGCTTTTGTTGTGCCGAATCCTTTGCTCAAAACTTACTAAGCATAAATTGCTTACTCCGCTTCTTTGTTTCTCTGCTTTATAGATTTTGGCTCGTCACCATCGGACTCGGATATTTGGAAGTCAAGTCTCCCACACTATCAAAGCCCCTTTGGTACAATTTTGGTTGAACTTTGAAATGGCATGTATAGGACTACCCTTTTGTTGTTGGTCATGTACCCATGGATTTTGTGTAAATTTGGATAGCCATGCGAAATGGCTTATACACGCTTTTAGCATAGTACTATAATCGCTTTGTATGTTGATCACTAAGAGGTATGGAAATGTTTGGAAACGATTAGCCATTGAATGGTTAATCATGATTATACTTTGTGCTATGTATGCAAAAAGGCTAATTGAATCATGGAAACTATGAAATAGGTAAAGTCTACCTTAAAGGCGATCTTGACAAAGAAGAGCGATGTGGATGTGAAAAATCACTAAAAATAGTAGGAATTAAATTAAATAGTGAATAAATTATGTAAATGAACCTTGATGAATATACTTTCATATGGAAGAAACGAAACGGTCATATGAGTTGTATGTTAAGAGATATTTAGGTTTTCGTGAAACAGGGCCAGAACGGTTTCTGGATTCCCTGTTCCGAGTTTGGAAATTCATTATAAATTAACCAGAGATAATTAGGAGTCATGCCATATATGTATAGATTCCTCTTTGAGTCTAGTTTCTATAAAACAAACGGCATCAGTATTGAATCCTGTACAGGAGATATCCAGGTCGTAATGCATGATGGTCAGTGTAGTCGCACCTGTAACAGAGAGACTTTAACAAATATACTGTACTAATTGGCCGACCAAAATTCTAGAAAAATTTGTAGATGCATCTATGAGCCTAGTTTCAGGAAAAATTACGAAACTGATTTTCGAGTTTTGGAACTCAAGATATGATTTTTAAAGTGATGGTGATGCGCTTAGCCAACCGCCTGGAAAATTTTAAAATGGATCGTGAAAATGAATGGTTTAAGCGATTAACCCTCGTGTCCGACTCGGCGGTCTCTGCACGCAGGTTTTACAATCTCGTATGTGTATATTACCTCATTCATCGTTTTCCATTTGATTTTCGAAATGCGGTTTTATAAAATCCAAATTTTATGATTAATCTCGTCCTATTTCAAATTGAATTAATACGTCTTAAGCTAGCTCTATAATCATTCATTCAAAAATTCTTTAAAAACGAAGGCAAGATTCGATGTTTGGCAATTCGTGGAATCGTGCCCTAACGTGTTGGGTTGCGATTTCGCATTTGCTCAAAATAATCGAATATCACTTCGAAATTTCACTCACGCCTTTTAAAATTCCTCAAAACGAAGACGAGGTTCGATATTTAGCAATTCGCGGAATCGTGCCCTAACGTGTTGGGTTGCAATTTTGCGTTTGCTCAAAATAATCGGGCTTCCCTTCAAAATTCCATTCATATATTCTAAAATTTTTTAAACGAAGGTAATGTTTGGCGTTTGATAATTCGAGAATCATGCTCTATCGTGCTGGGTTGTGGTTCGTGGTTTGCTCAAAATGATCGAACATTCCTTTACATTCTCACTCGTGTTTATAAAAAATACTTAAAAACGAAGACGATGTTTAATGTTTGGCGATTTGAGAATCGTGCCCTATCGTGCTGGGTTGCGCTTTTTCATTGGTCTGAAACAATTGAAGATCCCTTCGGAATTCCCCTCACATTTTCTAAAATCTTTTAAAATGAAGGTGATGTTCGATGTTTGGCGATTTGAGAATCGAGCCCTATCGTGCTGGGTTGCGCTTTCTCATTTGCCCAAAATAATCGAATATCTCCTCGAAATTTTCACACGTATTTTATAAAGTAAGGAAATGGTCAATATTTGGAAATTCGAAGAATTGTACCCTATTGTGCTGGGTTTCGATTTTTTGTTGGACTAAATAGTTGAGCATCCTTCTGTAATCCTCAAATTATATACTTCCGGACATCGAAACAAGAAATTTTGGCAACCAAGTCGGATTACTCAAACGTTATAAAAGGAACCACATTTCAAAAACTTTTAATTTAGACACAATGATAGTATTTAATCGATTTGGTACCAATTTTGGGCGTAATGAGGGTGCTAATCCTTCCTCATGTGTAACCAAATCCCGAACCCGTTTTCTCAAAAATTCGTAGACCAAAATCTTTGTTTTAGTAAACAAAAAATGTTATGACTTTATTCTTAGGTGATCCGATCACACCAAAACAAAGATCGGTGGCGACTACATATTTCTACTTTCCAAAAAGTTGATTTCCCTTTTTTTAAAAATCATAATTATTTTTAAATCGAGGGACGGTTTCGACAACATAATATAGTGTTTCGACCCTTTGTTGTCGTTTTTTTATTCAAAAAAAAGAATGTTGCCTGGTAGTAGATTGACGAAGTTTTTTTAGCTTTTTAAGGGGTAGAGATCCGCGCTTCGACGTGGCCCCCTCAAACCCGAGGTGGGTGCGGCCCAGCCCACTGGGGTCGAATAGTCCGTAATGACTCACCAACGGTGGTGGGTGGATCACCGGCTAGTGGCCGGGTGATGATTTTCAATGGTCAAGCCTGTGCCCATAGAAATGTAGCCAACGACTCCAAGACCAGGTTCCCTATATCGGACAAAGATCTCTTGGGGTGGCTTATGCATTGCTATGGGCTCGAGCTTGGCTTGTGCATTCTCCCCCGTCATGTTAGGGACGCCTTGTGCCTCCCAAGTCGGTGACCTATTGGCACCTTGGCCTTGCCAAGGCCTTGCTGCATTCAAGTTGCCGTGACCCCAGCATCAAGTCCCTTTGACTACAACACCACCTGGGGCGAAGTTGAGTTTGTAGGCTCGGTCTTGGCTCGACCAAGTCCCAATGGGATTTTTTCCCTCATATTTCTCGTGCTAAGCATTTGTGGTGTGCCCTCGTTTCATTGTTCCTTCCGCTCCTCTCCCAATACATTGGTTGGGTGGGTTGGTGGCCGATGTGCGTGGGTGCTACTACTAGTACGCAATGGGCATATGAGTGGTGTTTTGGTTGTGTGTATTGGCAGGCTCCATGCTACCCGCATCGAACTATCGAGCTACACTCCTCTTCATTGACTCCCCTTGTTCTAATTGAACCCAAGGGGTGCGATCGGGATCCTGTGTTGCGTACCTAAGCCAGATAGAATTATTGATGTGTTTCCATCCCTTCTCCATCTCGTGCCCTTTGGGGTGCATGGTGGACCACAATTGTGCCCTGTGTCCCGAGTGTGCCCTCTTAAACCGGTGTGGCCTCATCGATGCTCTGGTGCTCGTTCGTGCTTTCAGATGCAGAAAATATTTTTGAGAGTAGGGTTTAGGCCCTTGTCTCTCAATGCCTATGCATTTTGTCTCTGGACGCGGACGATGCTTATTCTCTGTTATGGCCTCTTCGTTGCTCACGCGGCATGTTGAAAGCCATGTAGTGTCGACGTCGCGGAGGAATGCTACCTGGTTGATCCTGCCAGTAGTCATATACTTGTCTCAAAGATTAAGCCATGCATGTGTAAGTATGAACAAATTCAAACTGTGAAACTGCGAATGGCTCATTAAATCAGTTATAGTTTGTTTGATGGTATTTGCTACTTAGAAAACCGTAGTAATTCTAGAGCTAATACATGCAACAAACCCCGACTTCTGAAAGGGATGTATTTATTAGATAAAAGGTCGACGCGGGCTTTGCCCGTTGCTCTGATGATTCATGATAACTCGACGGATCGCACGACCTTTTGCCGCGACGCATCATTCAAATTTTACCCTATCAACTTTCGATGGTAGGATAGTGGCCTACTATGGTGGTGACAGTGACGGAGAATTAGAGTTCGATTCCGAGAGGAAGCCCGAGAAACGGCTACCACATCCAAGGAAGGCAAGAAAGCGCAAATTACCCAATCGACACGGGAGGTAGTGACAATAAATAACAATACCGGCTCTATGAGTCCGGTAATTGGAATGAGTACAATTTAAATCCTTAACGAGGATCCATTGAGGGCAAGCACGGTGCCAAGAATCATGTAATTCCGCATCCAATAGCGTCTATTTAAGTTGTTGCGCTTAAAAGCTCGTAGTTGGATTTAGGGGTGGGTTGGCGGTCCGCCTCACGGTGAGCATCGGTCTCGCTCGTCCCTCTTGCCGCGATGCGCTCCCGGCCTTAATTGGGTGGGTCGTTCCTCCCGCTATTACTTTGAAGAAATTAGAGTGCTCAAAGTAGGCTTATGCTTGTATACATTAGCATGGGAAAACATCATAGGATTTCGATCCTATTGTGTTGCCCTTCGGGATCGAGTAATGATTAACAGGACAATGAGGTATTCGATTTCATAGTCGAGGTGAAATTCTTAGATTTATGAAAGACGAACAACTACGAAAGCATTTGCCAAGGATGTTTTCATTAATCAAGAATGAAAGTTGGGGGCTCAAGAGGATCGACATCCGCCCTAGTCTCAACCATAAACGATGCCGACCGAGGATCACGGATGTTGCTTTTAGGACTCGTTGGCACCTTATGAGAAATCAAAGTCTTTGGGTTCCGGGAGTATGGTCACAAGGCTGAAACTTAAAGGAATTGACTAAAAGCACCACAGGAGTGGAGCTCATGCGGCTTAATTTGACTCAACATGGGGAAACTTACCAGTCCGGATATAGTAAGGATTGATGATCGAGAGCTCTTTCTTGATTCTATGGGTGGTGGTGCATGGCCGTTCTTAGTTGGTGGAGCGATTTGTCCAGTTAATTACATTAACGAAAGAGACCTCACCGCTAACTAGCTACACGCAGTGATCCTTCGTGGCTATCTTCTTAGAGGGACTATGGCCTTTTAGGCTACTGTAAGTTTGAGTCAATAATAGGTCCGTGATGCCCTTAGATGTTCGGGCTGCACGCACGCGCTACACTAATATATTCAACGAGTCTATAGCCTTGGTGACAGCCCGTGTAATCTTTGAAATTTCATCGTGATGGGGATAGATCATTGCAATTGTTGGTCTTCAACGAGGAATTCCTAGTAAGCGAGTCATCACTCGCGTTATACGCCCCCGCCTTTGTACACACCGCCCGTCGCTTCTACCGATTGAATGGTCAGGCGAAGTGTTCGGATCACGACGACGTGGGTGGTTCGCTGCCCGCGACATCGCGAGAAGTCCACTGAACCTTATCATTTAGAGGAAGGAGAAGTCGTAACAAGGTTTCCGTAGGTGAACCTGCAGAAGGATCATTGTCAAAACCTGCCTAGCAAAATGACCTGTGAACGCGTTGTATACAACATTGGAGGTGGTGCGGGTGCATCGTCGCCTGTCGCCACCCCCGTGTGTCGGAGCGGCCGGTCTTGTCGTCCCTTTTGCCCATTGGGTGGGGTGAGATATCAGGATCAACCTCTTCGATGCAAAATGAACAAACCCCCGACGCGAATCGCGCCAAGGAATCGAAATGAAAAAAGGGACGCATCTCTTGTCGCCGCACCATTCGCAAATGTCGCGCTTCATGATGTTGTTCTTTTGTCGCAGTATATAGAACGACTCTCGCAATGATATGTCGACACTCATATCGATGAAGAACGAGCGAAATGCGATACCGTGTGAATTGCGTAATCCCATGAACCATCGAGTCTTTGAATGCAAGTTGCACCCCAAGCCATTAGGCCGAGGGCACGCCCGCTGGGTGTCACGCATCGTCGCCCCATCTAACCCCGATCCTCGAGACTTCGGTTGGACCGCAGCGAAATTGGCCTCGTGCGCTCACAACCACGGTTGGCCTAAATTCGAGTCCTCGACGACATAATCGCCGTGACGATTGGTGGTAATCTTGTAAGCAACCTTGTTTAGAGTCGTCGCGCGTTACGATCGAGACCCTTAAACCCTTTCGCAGATCGCATCGCGACTTCGTCAAAGGGATTACCCACGAGTTTAAGCATATCAATAAGCGGAGGAAAAGAAACTTGTCAAGATTCCCTAGTAACGGTGAGCGAACCGAGAAAAGCCCGACTTGAGAATCAGGCGCCATTGGCGTCAATTGTAGTCCGGAGAAACATCCTCGCAAGACTGACCGCCCAAGTCCCCGGAAAGGGGCGCCGAGAGGGTGAGAGCCCGTCGTGCGGACCTCGCCGCACCACAAGGCAATCGCTTACGAGTCGGGTTGTTTGGAATGCACCCTAATCGGGCGGTAAATTCCGTCCAAGGCTAAATACGGGCGAGAGACCGATAGCGAACAAGTACCTCGAGGGAAAGATGAAAAGGACTATGAAAAGAGAGTCAAAGAGTGCTTGAAATTGTCGGGAGGGAAGCGGATTGGGGCCCGCGATGCGCCCTGGTCGGATGTGGAACGGCGAGAGCCGGTCCGCCGATCGGCTCGGGGAGTGGACCGATACGGGTCGTGGCGGCAGACCAAGCTTAGGCCTTTGATACGCCTATGGAGACGTCGTCGCCTCGATCGTGGGATCCAGCACGCGCCGTCTCGACGTGCTTCGGCACTTGCGTGCTCCAGGCGTCGGCCTACGGGCTCCCCATTCGGCCCGTCTTGAAACACAGACCAAGGAGTCTAACATGTGTGCGAGTAAACGGGCTAGAAAACTCGTAAGGCGCAAGGAAGCTGATTGGCGAGATCCCTCACGGGTGCACCGCCGACTGACCTTGATCTTCTGAGAAGGGTTCGAGTGAGAGCATGCCTGTCGGGACCCGAAAGATGATGAACTATGCTTGAGCAGGGCGAAGCCAGAGGAAACTCTGGTGGAGGCCCATAGCGATACTGACGTGCAAATCGTTCGTCTAACTTGGGTATAGGGGCGAAAGACTAATCGAACCGTCTAGTATCACGGGCCAGAGTTCAAAGCCCGTGACCATCGAACCAAATGCATCCGATGGAGGTCTATTACTTAAATGGGGATCATTTGGCCAACGAGAGCTGGCCTGATTCAAGGAACTGTTAGAGAAGCCTGTCAGATTGAAGCCTGGTTGGCCCGATAACGAAGATATGGCAACTTAGGCAACTATGGTAACTAATCTTTAAAGATAAAGGGAATCATATCTTGTAAAGATTAGATAGGATTTGATATGGCAATATCTTGTAAAATCCCTTAAATCATGGGATTGGTTAATCTCGTCCGTCGATGTAATTGTATCTTGACCGTTGGTTTTGGAGGAGCTCAAGTATAAATAGAGAGCCTCCCCCTCATTTGTACTCACTCCATTAATTGTTTCATTATTCTTTGTGAATAAGAGAATAGAGAGCATTTACTCAAACACTTTGCGAGCGTCCCTTTCTATTGTTCTTTTTAAGCTTCTTTGGCATAAGTTTGCTTCTGCTGTACGAGTTGGTGCCTTGGAGGAGTTCTTAAGGAACCCTCATTCGAGTAAAGGCTGACTTAGGCGAGTTTGGACGAGCAAATCGCCTAAGGCCGCACGGATTGCGAGACGAAAGGTCTAGCCCCGTGACAAGTGGTATCCGAGCTGTTGGTTCGAAGGCACTGTTGGGATGTCAAAAGAAGAGTTCGAACAAAGGTGGGCAAGAAAGTCTTTGAGGGAGATGCTATCGGCAGTAGAGGTACGCGTGGGTAAACTTGAGGAGTCCATGAAGGACGTTAAAGAGTCTAACAATGCTTGTGGGGAAAGCATTAAAGACATGAAGGAACAGTTCAGGGACTTTGTGACCATGTGTCTAACTTCCCAAAGGGATAACATGCAAGTGTTGCTAGATTCCCAAAGGAAGAAGCTGACAGAGAGGAACAATGCTCTCGAAGCCATGGTAAAGGCTTTAAAGGAGGAAACAATGGCCACGACATTGGCTTTAAGCACAAGAATTGAGGAGCTCGAGGGAGAGCTGGCCTTGTGTCGAGCAGCGGTGGGGGAAAGAGTGTCAAGTGTAGCACTCAGTAACGAGTATGTCCCGAAGCCGAAAGAGTTTGTGGGGACAAGGTCTACATGTGATGTGGACAATTTCTTGTGGAGGATAGAAAACTACTTCCGTGCCAAAGGCATCATGGATGATACGGGTAAGGTACAAACTTTTTCATTATTTCTTACTGATATTGCGCTTTTATGGTGGCGAGGTAGGACCACAGATAAAAGGCAAGGTGAGATTGGAACATGGGAGAAGTTCCAATGCGAGTTGAAGGGACAGTTTTACCCAAAGTTTGCCGAGGAAGAAGCTCGGGAAAAGTTGCAAGGGATAACGCAACGGGGCACAGTAGGGGAGTATGTTCGTGAGTTTAAGGAACTCATGCTCCAAGTTTCAGATGTGACCGAGAGAGAAGCAATGCTTGCTTTTCAAGAGGGATTGAAGTCGTGGGTCAGATAGGAGGTGGAACAAAAAGGTGTCCAAAAGTTGTCGGAAGCCATGAAGGTAACAGTATTCGTGGTTAAGCTTGGTCTAGGGAAAGACAAGATTGGATCTTCCAAGTCCGAGGAAAGGGGCGTATGTGAAGGGAATCACAAGGAAGATACAGATGAGTATGGCAAGGGCAACGGCAACAATGGTGGTAATGGGAAACCATGAGTTGGGAAGAAGAAACCCAAGAGGAAAAGGGATAAGCTGAAATGCTTTCTCTGGGACGGTCCACACATGTTAAAGAAATGTCTGATGAAATTCGCGCTTAGGAAGAAGCAGGTGGGTAAGGCCTTGGGACTTGGTTCGAGCGGAAGGGGTGTTGAAGCCAAGGAGGCCGAAAGCGAGAAGAATCCAGTCGAGTGCTTCTTATGTCATGGTCCGCATAGGTTGCGGAAGTGTCCGAGGTAGTCTGTTATCGATGGGAATAATCAAGTAGATACGGAGCCCAAGAAGCTTGGTTCGAGCAAGGGAAAAGCCGAAGCCAAGAGGGCAAAGAGGAGCAAGTCTGTCATCTAAGGGAACGATGGAGCAGACAAGGAGCCCAAGAAGCTTGGTTCGAGCAAGGGTAAAGCCGAAGCCAAGAGGGCTAAGAGGAGCAAAAAGAAGCAAGTAAAGTGCTTCTTGTGCCATGGTCCACATGAGTTGCGGAACTGTCCAAAGCAAGCCGTAGTCAAAGGAAAGGCAACGTCCGAACATGGTGAGTCGTCGGAGGGGCTTCCACCCAAGGAAGAGGTGAGTTTGTCATCGAACTTAGAGGAAGAAGTTGTGATGAAAACAGTGAAGCTGGGACCAATGAGGCTCGAATCGAGTGAAGTGTCAGAGTTGGCCGAATCATCGACAAGGCTTCCACCTATGGGAGAGGTGGGTGGTGCACCGGACTTCAAGGAAAAAGAAGTGATGCATGTGGGACAGTTGACCCGAGTAAATGCAAAGGTATAGTCGGAACACTCTGATAGTGTTTTGCATTCTAACTTGTGTACTTGGCGAGAACGTAGGGGCCCTTTCAAAGTTCTTGAGCAAGGAGGCCGAGAGACTGTAGGCAAAGCGAAGCCAAGTGTTGGGAATCACGAGGATTCTGTTCGAGGGAAGTTAGAATGTGGGCAAGGGAGTGACATAACTCCTTGTCGTCGAGATGTACAAACGAGTAGGACGGCTCGAGTTAAGAACCGACGGAAGCCGAGGCAAAAGTCCTGAAGGAAGGGAAGAGCTAAGGCAACGAGTGGGATCCAAGGTGAATCAAGTCAGTGCCATTCGGGAGTCGCAACAAGGACGTTATGAGAATGGGTGGGGGAGAATGTCACGGGCGTAGTTTAAAGCCCGTGACCATCGAACCAAATACATCCGATGGAGGTCTATTACTTAGATGGGGATCATTTGGCCCACGAGAGCTGGCTCGATTCAAGGAACTGTTGGAGAAGCCTGTCCGATTGAAGCCTGGTTGGCCCGATAACGAAGATATGGCTACTTAGGCAACTATGGTAACTAATCTTTAAAGATAGAGGGAATCATATCTTGTAAAGATTAGATAGGATTTGATATGGCAATATCTTGTAAAATCCCTTAAATCATAGGATTGGTTAATCTCATCCATCGTTGTAATTGTATCTTGACCGTCGATTTTAGGGGAGCTCAAGTATAAATTGAGAGCCTCCCCCTCATTTGTACTCACTCCATTTATTGTTTCATTATTCTTTGTGAATAAGAGAATAGAGAGCATTTACTCAAACACTTTGCGAGCGTCCCTTTCTGTTGTTCTTTTTAAGCTTCTTTGGCATAAGTTTGCTTCCGCTGTACGAGTTGGTGCCTTGGAGGAGTTCTTAAGGAACCCTCATTCGAGTAAAGGCTGACTTGGGTGAGTTTGGACGAGCAAATTGCCTAAGGCCGCATGGATTGCGAGACGGAAGGTCTAGCCCCGTGACACTAGTAGCTGGTTCACTCCGAAGTTTCCCTCAGGATAGCTGGAGCCCTTAGCGAGTTCTATCGGTTAAAGCCAATGATTAGAGGCATCGGGGGCGCAACACCCTCGACCTATTTTCAAACTTTAAATAGGTAGGACGGTGCGGCTACTTGCTGAGCCGCCCCACTAATCGAGAGCTCCAAGTGGGCCATTTTGGTAAGCGAATCGAGATGCGGATGAACCGAAGCCGATTACGGTGCCCAATCTGCGTGCTAACCTAGAACCCACAAACGGTGTTGGTCAATTAAGACAGCAGGACGGTGGTCATGGAAGTCGAAATCCGCTAAAGAGTGTGTAACAACTCACCTGCCGAATCAACTAGCCCCGAAAATCGATGGCGCTTAAGCACGCGACCTATACCCAGCCATCGGGGTAAGAGCCAGGCCCCGATGAGTAGGAGGGCGCGACAATCGCCGCAAAACCCGGAGCACAAGCCCGAGCAGACCGGACGTCGGTGCAGATCTTGGTGGTAGTAGCAAATATTCAAATGAGAACTTTGAAGGCCGAAGAGGGGAAAGGTTCTATGTGAACAGCACTTGCACATGGGTTAGTCGATCCTAAGAGACGGGGGAAGCCCATCTGATAGTGCATTCATTGTGAGCTTCAAAGGAATCGGGTTAAAATTCCTAAACCGGGATGATACTACCGACGGCAATGTTAGGGAGTTCGAGAAGTCGTGGGGGCCTCGGGAAGAGTTATCTTTTCTATTTAACTACCGCCCACCACGAAACAATTTCGGTAGAGCTAGGGTCCAACGGCCGAAAGAGCATCGCACGCCACCGGTGTCCAAAGCAGCCGTGACCCTTGAAAACTGGAGGACTGTCTTGTCACCGCCTTCGTCACTCTATAATGTAATAGCCCAAAATTGGGTCTAGTTGGAACAAAGGTTTCGGGACCACAAAATCGAGATATAAATAATTATTTTATGATTATTTTGAGGTCTATGATATGATTGCATGATTGTGTGAAAATTTCGTGAAGAAATTCTATGCATAAAGTGCTTAATTCGAAGTTAGGGACTAAATTGAATAAGTTGCAAAACTTGCATTCTAGAAGTTTCTAGTATGAAATTGATTTGAAATATTAATTAGGAGGTCTTAAATAGCAATTTTACCAATTTTTAAGTTATGGACAAAAATTGGACATGGATGGAATTTTTGGAAAGTTTAGTAGTAAGGGTATTTTGGTCATTTAGGGGTAAAATGAATTAAAATACAAAATTAAAAGCCAATTTTGCTCATGTTCTTCACCATGGACGTGTATACCAAGGGAGACTCCATGGCTAGGGTTTTCAAGCTTCCCAAGCTCAATTGTAAGTCCGTTCTAACCCCGTTTTTCAAGTTCTTTACGTTTTTAGAATCCCGATAATTTGATTAAGCTTATTCTAGCAATAATTTAAGCTAGGGTTCATATTTGGAAAAATACCCATAGGTAAAATTTGTGTATTCTGGTGTTTTATGATACAATATGAGGTTTTAAATTATGTTAGACAACTTGTGCTACTCGATTTTAAGTGAAAACGAGCAAAAGGGCTTAATCCAGAAAAATACCTAATAGTCATAAGTATATGTTAGAGTGAGAATTTGATGTTGCCATAGAAGGAAAAGTGATCATCATGTCATAAAACATAAGAATAAGGGATGAAGTTTAATTCCGAGCCTAGGGGCAAAAGTGTAAATATGCAAAAGTTTAGGGCAAAATTGTAATTTTCCAAAGTTTGAGTTAAGGACTGTTTTGAATAGTAAATTAATTAAATAAGTAAAATATGATGTTTTAGATCCCGGAAACGAGATTTGAACCTAGAATGAGAGAAAATCGAAAATTGGGAAAGTTGGTAAAATGGCCGCTTTAATATCAAGGTAAGTTCATATGTATAATAAGCATTAATATATGCATGTTTCAATGTAAAATTGATATATTTACTATGATCTCCGAGGTGTTGAAAGTATGTAAGTTGGTATGATAATAATACAACAATAATGTCAGAATTTATATTTGAAAGTTAAATTTAGTGAATTAATTGAATTATGTTAAATTAAATGATTATGGTGACAAGTTTATGAATTGATTTAAACATATGTCTATGGTACATGAAGTGCATTGAATTATCATACATAAATGTGATTTCTATGATTATGGATATTATGGGAAATTGTAAGTTCATATGATTTTTAATAAGACAATGTGTAATTTAATGTTATTGCGTTGATATTAAATGAGATGTAAGTTTATATGTAAGCAATACATCACTATTACTTGTATTATGATATTTTATAAAAATATTGGAAATATGTTTGTGGATAATTACTTGATTGGTAAAATTGTTGGAAAAGAGAGAAATCCGGTTGAACCTTCTGAAAGATTGGATGATATGAGATGGTATGTAGCTAGGTCACATGTATAGTCTTTGAGTGCACATCATGTGTACAAGAGAGCTACAAGACATTATGATGTAGCTAGGTCGCATGGCTGATACTATGTGTACACCATGTAGACAAAAGAGCTACGGGATATATGTAGCTAGGTCGCATGCGTGGTTCCAAGTGAAGGACACCATGTAGACAAGAGAGATACTTCCTGTTTGAAGAATGGAATAAAGTATTAGAAAGTGAGATACTTCCTGTTTGAACCTTCGGAATAGAAAGATACAGATGGTATGTAGCTAGGTCACATGTGTAATACGGGATGTATACCATGTGTACAAGAGAGCTAGGAGACATTATGAGGTAGCTAGGTCGCATGGATGATACTATGTGTACACCATGTAGACAAGAGAGCTACGGGATATATATAGCTAGGTTGCATGGGTGATACTATGTGTACACCATGTAGACAAGAGAGCTATGAGATAAATGTAGCTAGGTTGCATGTGTGGTTCCAGGTGAAGGACACCATGTAAACAAGAGAGCTACGAGATAAACTGGCTAGGTCACATGGGTGGTACTAAGTGTTCACCATGTGTACAAGAGAGCCAAACTATATGATGGGTGGAGCTATGTGCTGAAACCACCAAGTATCGAGGATTGATCCGAAGTGTTCAACGGGAGACTCTCTATGTATTGCTTTGTGAGTTTTGTGATGAATAAGTGCAGAACTTGGTTATGTGAATGATGTGTTCATTAAGTGACCAGATGTGGTAAGGTTATAAACAAGTAAGTTATACATGAGGATGATTTTATGGTGACCTTGTGATCATGGGCCTATACTTGTGATGTATGAAATGTGGTGAAAATGATTTGTGATATGTATGTTAAAATGAGGTTAATACAAAGAAAGTGTGAAAGAGTGAATTAGCAATAAAACTGCTTTTGGATAGTAGCGAAGGACGTGATTTTGAAAATCACCAAAATATTATAAATTGAATCAGAGACTAAATGAGATATCAAATTAAATCTTAATGAGTCTATTTTCATATAAAATAAACATAGAAAGCAAAGGAGTTCTACATTTTGAGATATCTATGTTTTCGTGAGGTCGATTTAGAATGATTACGTGATCCCTGTTCTAACTTTGGAAAATCACAAAATTTGGAGCAAAATAATTAGAGGCTCAAAATTATATTTTAAAATCCATAATGAGCCTATTTTCAAGATAAATCAACAAGAACATTATCTCGAGTTCATGATCGTGAGTAATTATTTTTAGTGAAGAGAGGTCGAATCACGAAAGTGAAAAGGGAAATTTTAATGAATGAACTGTACTAATTGGCTAGACCAAAATTATGAAAATTTTATGGTGAAAAGATATGTGAGTCTAGTTTCAGGAAAATTTACGGATCTTAATTTGGAGCTCAGAGCTCGAATTATAAATAATTAAGTGACTATGACTCGTGTGGACAGCTTGATGTGAACATTTATTAGTAAATTGTGAAATCGTATTTACAAGAATGCTATATACATTAAGGATGTGGAATGGAGAGGAGGAGGAAAATAAATATATGTAGAATACATGGAAACTATGGTATATGAAATATTGATATAATGAAATAAATGATATGTGTTTATAAGAAAACAAAAAGAGAATGTTATGTATCATGACATGTATATATATATATATGACTAGTCTCAATGTAATGCTTGTTGGGTATGGAATTGAATTGAAATGTTTCGAGCAAACATGTTATTCTCACATGATCTGAATCGTAGTATTTTATAAAGATATGATCTAGCTTTAAATATGAATGCTTGATGATTAAGCTAAAGATATTTGGTAAGATGATAATCTTGGTATAAATGTATAAGTGGTACTATAATAAACAAGGTAAAATGAGTATGAGAGACACATGTATGATGACATACAAATGCTATGTTTGTGGTTTAATTGAGGATGTTTAATCATTAAATGAATACCGTGTTATATGCTTTTGATTTTGTATAAGTGTGTAAGAGATCAAGGTTGACCAAAGCTTGGAAACTAGCCTAGGTATATTCCACAGTGCAGAGACACGACCATGTGTCTCAAAGTGTATGGAACACGACTTTGGGACACAGCGATGGAGCCTTAAAGCATGAAATTTCCAAGATTTTGTAAGTTCTCGGTTTAGTCCCAAACCCTTTCTAAAGTATGTTTTGGGCTCCGTAGACTCAAATAAGGGACTATGTGTAAGAGAATGAACGCTTTGAAATATGAATAAAATTTTATGGCTCGTATTTTAGTTTAATATTTGTATGTTTGTCTGGTAACGCCTCGAGCACCATCGGCAACCTAGGCCCTTGGTCGTACGGGAGCCTCGGGCACCATCGGCGCCTAGGCCCTTGGTCGTGCGGGAGCCTCGGGCACCATCGGCACCTTGGTGCTCGGATGTGCGGGAGTCTCGGGCACCATCGGTAACTTAGGCCCTTGGTCGTGCGGGAGCCTCGGGCACCATCAGTACCTTGGTGCTCGGATGCGCGGGAGCCTCGGGCACCATCGGTAACCTAGGCCCCTGGTCGTGCGGGAGCCTTGGGCACCATTGGCAACCTAGGCACTTGGTCGTGCGAGAGCCTCGGAACCATCGGCACCTAGGCACTGTGCCGTGCGGGAGCCTCGGCCACCATCGGCACCTTGGTGCTTGGATGTGCGGGAGCCTCGGACACCATCGGCAACCTAGGCCCTTGGTCGTGCGGGAGCCTCGGGCACCATCGGTAACCTAGACCTTGATCGTGCGAGAACCTCGGGTACCATCGGCACCTTGGTGCTTGGATATACGGGAGCTTCGGACACCATCGGCAACTTAGGCCCTTGGTTGTACGGGAGCCTCGGGCACTATCGACAACCTAGACCCCTGGTCGTGCGGGAGCCTCGGGCACCATCGGCAACCTAGGCCCTTGGTCGTACGGGAGCCTCGGGCACCATCAGCAACTTAGGCCCCTGGTCGTGCGGGAGCCTCGGGCACCATCAACAACCTAGGCCCTTGGTCGTGCGGGAGCCTCGGCCACCATCGGCACCTAGGCCCTTGGTCGTAAGGGAGCCTCGGACACCATCGGTAACGTAGGCCCTTGGTCGTGCGGGAGCTTCGAACAACATCGGCAACCTAGGCCCCTGGTCATGCAAGGAGCCTCGGGCACCATCGGCAACCTAGGCCCTTGGTCGTGCGAGAGCCTCGGGCACTATCGGCACCTTGGTACTAGGATGTGCGGGAGGCTCGGGCACCATCGGCAACCTAGGCCCTTGGTCGTGCGGGAGCCTCGGGCACCATCTGCAACCTAGGCCCCTGGTCGTGCGGGAGCCTCGGGCACCATGGCAACCTAGGCCGTTGGTCGTACGAGAGCCTCGGGACTATCAACACCTAGGCCCTTGGTCGTGCGGGAGCCTCGGCCACCATCGGTACCTTGGTGCTTTGATGTGCGGGAGCCTCGGACACCATCGGCAACCTAGGCCCTTGATCGTGCGGGAGACTCGAGCACCATCGGTAACCTAGGCCCCTGGTTATGCGGGAGCCTCGGGTACCATCGGCAACCTAGGCCTTGATCATGCGAGAACCTCGGGCACACCTTGGTGCTTGGATGTGCGGGAGCCTCGGACACCATCGGCAACCTGGGCCCTTGGTCGTGCGGGAGCCTCGGGCACCATCGGCACCTTGGTGCCTTGGATCTGCGGGAGCCTCGGTCACCATCGGCAACTTAGGCCCTTGGTTGTGCGGGAGCCTCGGGCTCCATCAGGAACCTAGGCCCCTGGTCGTGCGAGAGCCTCGGTACCATTGGCAACCTAGGCCCTTGGTCATGCGGGAGGCTCGGGCACCATCGGCACCTAGGCCCTTGGTCGTGCGGGAGCCTCGGACACCATCGGTACCTTGGTGCTTGGATGTGCGGGAGCCTCGGGCACCATCGGCAACCTAGGCTCTTGGTTGTGCGACAGCCTCAACCACCATCGGCACCTTGGCTTTTGGTCGTGCGGGAGCCTCGGGCACCATTGCACCTTGGTGCTTGGATGTGCGAGAGCCTCGAGCACCATCGGTAACCTAGGCTCTTGGTCCTGCGAGAGCCTCAACCACCATCAGCACCTTGGCCCTTGGTCGTACGGGAGCCTCGGGCGCCATCGGCACCTTGGGGCTTGGATGTGCGGGAGCCTCGGGCGCCATCGGCAACCTAGGCCCTTGGTCGTACGGGAGCCTCATGTACCATCGGCAACCTAGGCCCCTGGTCGTGCGGGATCCTCAGGCACCATCGGTAACCTAGGTTTTTGGTCGTGTGGGAGCCTCAGCCACCACCGGCACCTAGGCCTTTGGTCGTGAGGGAGCCTCGGACACCATCGGCAACCTAGGCCCTTGGTCCTGAGGGAGCTTTGGGCACAATGTCCGGCAACCTAGGCCCCTGGTCGTGCGGGAGCCTCGGGCACCAACGGTAACCTAAGCCCTTGGTCGTGCAAGAGCCTCGATACCATCGGCAACCTAGCCCCTTGGTCGTGCGGGAGCCTCGGGCACCATCGGCACCTAGGCCCTTGGTCGTGCAGGAGCCTCGGACACTATCGGTACCTTTGTCTTGGATGTACGGGAGCCTCGGGCACTATTTGGCAACCTAGGCCCCTGGTCGTGCGGGAGCCTCGGGCACCATCGGCAACCTAGGCCATTGGTCGTTCGAGAGCCTCGAGACCATCGGCACCTAGGCCCCTTGTCGTGCGGGAGCCTCGGCCACCATCGGCACCTTGGTACTTAGATGTGCGGGAGCCTCGGACACCATCGGCAACCTAGGCCCATGGTCGTGCGGGAGACTCAGGCACCATCGGTAACCTAGGACCCTGGTCGTGCGGGAGCCTCGGGCACCATCGGCAACCTAGGGCCTTGGTCGTGCGGGAGCTTCGAACACCATCGGCAACCTAGGCCCCTGGTCATGCGGGAGCCTCGAGCACCATCAGCAACCTAGGCCCTTGGTCGTACGAGAGCCTCGGGCACCATCGGCGCCTAGGCCCTTGGTCGTCCGGGAGCCTCGGGCACCATCGGCACCTTGGTGCTCGTATGTGCGGGAGCCTCGGGCACCATCGATAACCTAGGCCCTTGGTCGTACGGGAGCCCTAGGCACCATCAATAACTTGGTGCTCGGATGTGCGGGAGCCTCGGGCACCATCTGCAACCTAGGCCTCTGGTCGTGCGGGAGCCTCGGGCACCATCGGAAACCTAGGCCCTTGGTCGTGCGAGAGCCTCGGGACTATCGACACCTAGGCCCCGTGCAGTCCGGGAGCCTCGGCCATCATCGGCACCTTGGTGCTTGGATGTGTGGGAGCCTCGGACACCATCGGCAACCTAGGCCCTTGGTCGTGCGGGAGCCTCGGGCACCATCGGCAACCTAGGCCCCTAGTCGTGCGGGAGCTTCGTGTGCCATCGGCAACCTAGGCCTTGATCGTGGGAGAACCTCGGCCACACCTTGGTGCTTGGATGTGCGGGAGCCTCGGACGCCATCGGTAACCTAGGCCCTTGGTCGTGCGGGAGCCCGAGCACCATCAGGACCTTGGTGCCTTGGATGTGTGGAAGCCTCGGTCACCATCGGCATCCTAGGCCCTTGGTTGTGCGGGAGCCTCGGGTACCATCGAGAACCTAGGCCCCTGGTGGGCTAGACCCTCACTACCATCGGCAACCTAGGCCCTTGGTCGCAAGGGAGCCTCGGGTACCATCGACACCTCGGCTCTTGGTCGACAGAGCCTCGGGCACCATCGGCACCTTAGTGCCTTGGATGTCTGGGGAGCCTCGGTCACCATCGGCAACCTAGGCCCTTGGTTGTGCGGGAGCCTCGGGGACCATCCAAACACCGGGCCCCAGTGGTCGGCGAGAGCCTCGGTACCATCGGTAACCTAGGCCCTTGGTCGTGCAGGAGCCTCGGGCACCATCGGCACCTAAGCCCTTGGTTGTGCGGGAGCCTCGGGCACCATCGGCACCTTGGTGCTTGGATGTGCGGGAGCCTCGGGTACCATCGGTAACCTAGGCCCTTGGTCGTACGGGAGCCTCGGGCACCATCGGCAACCTAGGCCCTTGGTCGTTCGAGAGCCTCGAGACCATCGGCACCTAGGCTCTTGGTCGTGCGGGAGCCTCAGGCACCATCGGCACCTTGGTACTTGGATGTGTGGGAGCCTCGGACATCATCGGCAACCTAGGCCCTTGGTCGTGCTGGAGCCTCGGGCACCATCGGTAACCTAGTCCATTGGTCGTGCGGGAGGTTCGAACACCATCGGCAACCTAGGCCCCTGGTCATGCGGGAGCCTCGGGCACCATCGGCAACCTAGGCCTTTGGTCGTACGAGAGCCTCGGGCACCATCGACACCTAGGCCCTTAGTCATGCAGGAGCCTCGGGCACCATCGGCACCTTGGTGCTCGGATGTGCGGGAGGCTCGGGCACCATCGGCAACCTAGGCCTTTGGTCGTGCGGGAGCCTCGGGCACCATCTGCACCCTAGGCCCCTGGTCGTGCAGAGCCTCGGGCACAATGGCAACCTAGGCCCTTGGTCGTGCGAGATCCTCGGGACTATCGACACCTAGGCCCTTGGTCGTACGGGAGTCTCGGCCACCATCGGTACCTTGGTGCTTTGATGTGCGGGAGCCTCGGACACCATCGGCAACCTAGGCCCTTGGTCGTGCGGGAGACTCGAGCACCATCAGTAACCTAGGCCCCTGGTTGTGCGGGAGCCTCGGGTACCATAGGAAACCTAGGCCTTGATCATGCGAGAACCTCGGGCACACCTTGGTGCTTGGATGTGTGGGAGGCTCGGACACCATCGGCAACCTAGGCCCTTGGTCGTGCGGGAGCCTCGGGCACCATGGGCACCTTGATGCCTTGGATGTGCGGGAGCATCGGTCACCATCGGCAACCTAGGCCCTTGGTTGTGCGGGAGCCTCGGGCACCATCGGGAACCAAGGCCCCTGATCGTGCGAGAGCCTCGGTACCATTGGCAACCTAGGCCCTTGGTCGTACGGGAGGCTCGGGCACCATCGGCACCTAGGCCATTGGTCGTGCGGGAGCCTTGGACACCATCGGCACCTTGGCTCTTGGTTGTGCGGGAGCCTCGGGCACCATTGCACCTTGGTGATTAGATGTGCGAGAGCCTCGAGCACCATCGGTAACCTAGGCTCTTGGTCCTGCGAGCACCATCGGCACCTTCATGCTTGGATGTGCGGGAGCCTCGGGCACCATCGGCAACCTAGGCCCTTGGTCGTACAGAAGCCTCGGGCACCATCGGCAACCTAGGACCCTGGTCGTGCGGGATCCTCAGGCACCATCGGTAACCTAGGTTCTTTGTCGTGCGGGAGCCTCAGCCACCATCGGCACCTAGGCCTTTGGTCGTGAGGGAGCCTCGGACACCATCGGCATCCTAGGCCCTTGGTCCTGCGGGAGCTTTGGGCACAATCGGCAACCTAGGCCCCCGGTCGTGCGGGAGCCTCGGGCACCAACGGTAACCTAGGCCCTTGGTCGTACGAGAGCCTCGGTACCATCGGCAACCTAGCCCCTTGGTCGTGCGGGAGCCTCGGGCACCATCGGCACTTAGGCCCTTGGTCGTGCGGGAGCCTCGGACACTATCGGCACCTTTGTCTTGGATGTGCGGGAGCCTCGGGCACCATTTCACAACCTAGGATCCTGGTCGAGCGGGAGCCTCGGGCACCATCGGTAACCTAGGCCCCTGGTCGTACGGCAGCCTCGGACACCATTGGCAACCTAGGCCATTGGTCGTTCGAGAGCCTCGGGACCATCGGCACCTAGGCCCCTTGTCGTGCGGGAGCCTCGGCCACCATCGGCACCTTGGTACTTGGATATGCGGGAGCCTCGGACACCATCGGCAACCTAGGCCCTTGGTCGTGCGGGAGACTCAGGCACCATCGGCAACCTAGGCCCCTGGTCGTCTGGGAGCCTCGGGCACCACCGTCAACCTAGGCCGTGGTCGTGCGGGAGCTTCAACACCATCGGCAACCTAGGCCGCTGGTCATGCGGGTGCCTCGAGCACCATCGGCAACCTAGGCCCTTCGCCATGCTAGAGCCACGGGCACCATCGGCACCTAGGCCCTTGGTCGTGCTGGAGCCTCGGGCACCATCGCCACTTTGGTGCTCGGATGTGCGGGAGCCTCGGGCACCATCGGCAACCTAGGCCCTTGGTCGTGCGGGAGCCTCGGGCACCATCTATAACCTAGGCCCCTAGACGTACGGGAGCATCGGGCACCATCGGAAACCTAGGCCCTTGGTCGTGCGAGAGCCTCGGGACTATCGGCACCTAGGCCCTTGGACGTGCAGGAGCCTCGGCTACCATCAGCACCTTGGTGCTAGGATGTGCGGGAGCCTCGGACACCATCGGCAACCTAGGCCCTTGGTCGTGCGGGAGCCTCGGGCACCATCGGCAACCTAGCCCCTGGTCGTTCGGGAGCCTCGGGCACCATCGGCACCTTGGTCCTTGGATGTGCGGGAGCCTCGAACACCATCGGCAACCTAGGCCCTTGGTCTGTGGGAGCCACGGGCACCATCGGCAACCTAGGTCCCTGGTCGTGCGGGAGCCTCGGGCATCATCGGCACCTAGGCCCTTGGTCGTGCGGGAGCCTCGGGACTATCGGCACCTAGGCCCTTGGTCATGCGAGAGCCTCGGGACTATCGGCACCTAGGCCCTTGGTCGTACGGGAGCCTCGGCCACCATCGGCACCTTGGTGCTTGGATGTGTGGAAACCCCAGACACTATCGGCAACCTAGGCCCTTGGTCGTGCGGGAGCCTCGGGCACCATCGGTACCTAGGCCCTTGGTCGTGCGGGAGCCTCGAGCACCATCGGCACCTAGGTCGTTGGTCGTGCGGAACCCTCGGGCACCATCGGTACCTTGGTGCTAGGATGTCGGGAGCCTCGGACACCATCGGCAACCCAGGCCCTTGGTCATGCGGAGCCTCGCACCATCGGCAACCTAGCCCCTCGGTCGTGCAGGGAGCCTCGGGCACCATCGGCACCTTGGTGCTTGCATGAGCGGAGCCTCGGACACCATCGGCAACCTAGGCCCTTGGTCATGCGGGAGCCTCGGGCACCATCGGCAACCTAGCCCCTGGTCGTGCGGGAGCCTCGGGCACCATCGGCACCTTGGTGCTTGGATGTGCTTGGAGCCTCGGACACCACTCCAACCTAGGCCTTTGGTCATGGGAGCCTCGGGCACCATCGGCAACCTAGCCCCTGGTCGTGCGGGAGCCTCGGGCACCATCGGCACCTTGGTGCTTGGATGTGCGGGAGCCTCGGACACCATCGGCAACCTAGGCCCTTGGTCATGCGGGAGCCTCGGGCACCATCGGCAACCTAGGCCCCTGGTCGTGCGGGAGCCTCGGGCATCATCGGCACCTAGGCCCTTGGTCGTGCGAGAGCCTCGGGACTATCGGCACCTAGACCCTTGGTCATACGGGAGCCTCGGCCACCGTCGGCACCTTGGTGCTTGGATGTGCGGAACCTCGGACACCATCGGCAACCTAGGCCCCTGGTCGTGCGAGAGTGTCGGGCACCTTCGGCAACCTAGGCCCGTGGTCGTGCGGGAGCCTCGGGTACCATCAGCAACCTAGGCCTTGATCGTGCGAGAACCTCGGGCACACCTTGGTGCTTGGATGTGCGGGAGCCTCGGACACCATCGGCAACCTAGGCCCTTGGTTGTCCGGGAGCCTCGGGCACCATCGGGAACCTAGGCCCCTGGTCGTGCGAGAGCCTCGGTACCATCGGCAACCTAGGCCCTTGGTAATGCGGGAGCCTCAGGCACCATCGGCACCAAGGCCCTTGGTCGTGCGAGAGCCTCGGGCACCATCAGCACCTTGGTGCTTGAATGTGCGGGAGCCTCGGGCACCATCGGTAACCTATGCCCTTGGTCGTACGGGAGCCTCAGGTACCATCGGCAACCTAGGCCCCTGGTCGTGCGGGATCCTCAGGCACCATCGGTAACCGAGGTTTTTGGTCGTGCGGGAGCCTCAGCCACCATCGGCACCTAGGCCTTTGGTCGTGAGGGAGCCTCGGACACCATCGGCAACCTATGCCCTTGGTCCTGAGGGAGCTTTGGGCACAATCGGCAACCTAGGCCCCTGGTCGTGCGGGAGCCTCGGGCACCAACGGTAACCTAAGCCCTTGGTCGTGCAAGAGCCTCGATACCATCGGCAACCTAGCCCCTTGGTCGTGCGGGAGCCTCGGGCACCATCGGCACCTAGGCCCTTGGTCGTGCGGGAGCCTTGGACACTATCGATACCTTTGTCTTGGATGTACGGGAGCCTCGGGCACCATTTGGCAACCTAGGCCCCTGGTCGTGCGGGAGCCTCGGGCACCATCGGCAACCTAGGCCATTGGTCGTTCGAGAGCCTCGAGACCATCGGCACCTAGGCCCCTTGTCGTGCGGGAGCCTCGGCCACCATCGGCACCTTGGTACTTAGATGTGCGGGAGCCTCGGACACCATCGGCAACCTAGGCCCATGGTCGTGCGGGAGACTCAGCACCATCGGTAACCTAGGACCACAGTCGCAAGGGGAGCCTCGGGCACCATCGGCAACCTAGGGCCTTGGTCGTGCAGGAGCTTCGAACACCATCGGCAACCTAGGCCCCTGGTCATGCGGGAGCCTCGAGCACCATCAGCAACCTAGGCCCTTGGTCGTACGAGAGCCTCGGGCACCATCGGCGCCTAGGCCCTTGGTCGTGCGGGAGCCTCGGGCACCACTCGGCACCTTGGTGCTCAGATGTCTTGGGAGCCTCGGGCACCATCGGTAACCTAGGCCCTTGGTCGTACGGGAGCCCTAGGCACCATCGATAACTTGGTGCTCGGATGTGCGGGAGCCTCGGGCACCATCTGCAACCTAGGCCTCTGGTCGTGCGGGAGCCTCGGGCACCATCGGAAACCTAGGCCCTTGGTCGTGCGAGAGCCTCGGAACTATCGACACCTAGGCCCCGTGCAGTGTGGGAGCCTCGGCCATCATCGGCACCTTGGTGGTTGGATGTGTGGGAGCCTCGGACACCATCGGCAACCTAGGCCCTTGGTCGTGCGGGAGCCTCGGGCACCATCGGCAACCTAGGCCCCTAGTCGTGCGGGAGCTTCGTGTGCCATCGGCAACCTAGGCCTTGATCGTGCGAGAACCTCGGCCACACCTTGGTGCTTGGATGTGCGGGAGCCTCGGACGCCATCGGTAACCTAGGCCCTTGGTCGTGCGGGAGCCCGGGCACCATCAGGACCTTGGTGCCTTGGATGTGTGGAAGCCTCGGTCACCATCGGCATCCTAGGCCCTTGGTTGTGCGGGAGCCTCGGGTACCATCGGGAACCTAGGCCCTGGTCGGGCTAGACCCTCGGTACCATCGGCAACCTAGGCCCTTGGTCGTGCGGGAGCCTCGGGTACCATCGACACCTCGGCTCTTGGTCGTGCGGGTGCCTCGGGCACCATCGGCACCTTAGTGCCTTGGATGTGCGGGAGCCTCGGTCACCATCGGCAACCTAGGCCCTTGGTTGTGCGGGAGCCTCAGGGACCATCCGGAACCTGGGCCCCTGGTCGTGCGAGAGCCTCGGTACCATCGGTAACCTAGGCCCTTGGTCGTGCGGGAGCCTCGGGCACCATCGGCACCTAAGCCCTTGGTTGTGCGGGAGCCTCGGGCACCATCGGCACCTTGGTGCTTGGATGTGCGGGAGCCTCGGGTACCATCGATAACCTAGGCCCTTGGTCGTACAGGAGCCTCGGGCACCATCGGTAACCTAGGCCCTTGGTCGTTCGAGAGCCTCGAGACCATCGTCACCTAGGCTCTTGGTCGTGCGGGAGCCTCGGCCACCATCGGCACCTTGGTACTTGGATATGCGGGAGCCTCGGACACCATCAGCAACCTAGGCCCTTGGTCGTGCGGGAGACTCAGGCACCATCGGCAACCTAGGCCCCTGGTCGTCCGGGAGCCTCGGGCACCACCGTCAACCTAGGCCGTGGTCGTGCGGGAGCTTCAACACCATCGGCAACCTAGGCCCCTGGTCATGCGGGTGCCTCGAGCACCATCGGCAACCTAGGCCCTTCGTCATGCTAGAGCCACGGGCACCATCGGCACCTAGGCCCTTGGTCGTGCTGGAGCCTCGGGCACCATCGCCACTTTGGTGCTCGGATGTGCGGGAGCCTCGGGCACCATCGGCAACCTAGGCCCTTGGTCGTGCGGGAGCCTCGGGCACCATCTATAACCTAGTCCCCTAGACGTACGGGAGCATCGGGCACCATCGGAAACCTAGGCCCTTGGTCGTGCGAGAGCCTCGGGACTATCGGCACCTAGGCCCTTGGACGTGCAGGAGCCTCAGCTACCATCAGCACCTTGGTGCTAGGATGTGCGGGAGCCTCGGACACCATCGGCAACCTAGGCCGTGGTCGTGCGGGAGCTTCGAACACCATCGGCAACCTAGGCCCCTGGTCATGCGGGAGCCTCGAGCACCATCAGCAACCTAGGCCCTTGGTCGTACGAGAGCCTCGGGCACCATCGGCGCCTAGGCCCTTGGTCGTGCGGGAGCCTCGGGCACCATCGGCACCTTGGTGCTCGTATGTGCGGGAGCCTCGGGCACCATCGGTAGCCTAGGCCCTTGGTCGTACGGAAGCCCCAGGCACCATCAATAACTTGGTGCTCGGATGTGCGGGAGCCTCGGGCACCATCTGCAACCTAGGGTTACAGTGGTCATGGGAGCCTCGGGCACCATCGAAACCTAGGCCCTTGGTCGTGCGAGAGCCTCGGGACTATCGACACCTAGGCCCCGTGCAGTGCGGGAGCCTCGGCCATCATCGGCACCTTGGTGCTTGGATGTGTGGGAGCCTCGGACACCATCGGCAACCTAGGCCCTTGGTCGTGCGGGAGCCTCGGGCACCATCGGCAACCTAGGCCACTAGTCGTGCGGGAGCTTTGTGTGCCATCGGCAACCTAGGCCTTGATCGTGGGAGAACCTCGGCCACACCTTGGTGCTTGGATGTGCGGGAGCCTCGGACGCCATCGGTAACCTAGGCCCTTGGTCGTGCGGGAGCCCGGGCACCATCAGGACCTTGGTGCCTTGGATGTGTGGAAGCCTCGGTCACCATCGGCATCCTAGGCCCTTGGTTGTACGGGAGCCTCGGGTACCATCGGGAACCTAGGCCCCTGGTCGGGCTAGACCCTCGGTACCATCGGCAACCTAGGTCCTTGGTCGTGCGGGAGCCTCGGGTACCATCGACACCTCGGCTCTTGGTCGTGCAGGAGCCTCGGGCACCATCGGCACCTTAGTGCCTTGGATGTGCGGGAGCCTCGGTCACCATCGGCAACCTAGGCCCTTGGTTGTGCGGGAGCCTCAGGGACCATCCGGAACCTGGGCCCCTGGTCGTGCTAGAGCCTCGGTACCATCGGTAACCTAGGCCCTTGGTCGTGCGGGAGCCTCGGGCACCATCGGCACCTAAGCCCTTTGTTGTGCGGGAGCCTCGGGCACCATCGGCACCTTGGTGCTTGGATGTGCGGGAGCCTCGGGTACCATCGGTAACGTAGGCCCTTGGTCGTACGGGAGCCTCGGGCACCATCGGCAACCTAGGCCCTTGGTCGTTCGAGAGCCTCGAGACCATCGGCACCTAGGCTCTTGGTCGTGCGGGAGCCTCAGGCACCATCGGCACCTTGGTACTTGGATGTGTGGGAGCCTCGGACACCATCGGCAACCTAGGCTCTTGGTCGTGCTGGAGCCTCGGGCACCATCGGCAACCTAGTCCATTGGTCGTGCGGGAGGTTCGAACACCATCGGCAACCTAGGCCCCTGGTCATGCGGGAGCCTCGGGCACCATCGGCAACCTAGGCCTTTGGTCGTGCGAGAGCCTCGGGCACCATCGACACCTAGGCCCTTAGTCATGCAGGAGCCTCGGGCACCATCGGCACCTTGGTGCTCGGATGTGCGGGAGGCTCGGGCACCATCGGCAACCTAGGCCTTTGGTCGTGCGGGAGCCTCGGGCACCATCTGCACCCTAGGCCCCTGGTCGTGCAGAGCCTCGGGCACAATGGCAACATAGGCCCTTGGTCGTGCGAGATCCTCGGGACTATCGACACCTAGGCCCTTGGTCGTACGGGAGTCTCGGCCACCATCGGTACCTTGGTGCTTTGATGTGCGGGAGCCTCGGACACCATCGGCAACCTTGGCCCTTGGTCGTGCGGGAGACTCGAGCACCATCAGTAACCTAGGCCCCTGGTTGTGCGGGAGCCTCGGGTACCATAGGAAACCTAGGCCTTGATCATGCGAGAACCTCGGGCACACCTTGGTGCTTGGATGTGCGGGAGGCTCGGACACCATCGGCAACCTAGGCCCTTGGTCGCGTGCAGGGAGCCTCGGGCACCATGGGCACCTTGATGCCTTGGATGTGCGGGAGCATCGGTCACCATCGGCAACCTAGGCCCTTGGTTGTGCGGGAGCCTCGGGAACCATCGGGAACGTAGGACCCTGATCGTGCGAGAGCCTCGGTACCATTGGCAACCTAGGCCCTTGGTGTGCGGAGGCTCGGGCACCATCGGCACCTAGGCCATTGGTCGTGCGGGGAGCCTTGGACACCATCGGCACCTTGGCTCTTGGTTGTGCGGGAGCCTCGGGCACCATTGCACCTTGATGATTAGATGTGCGAGAGCCTCGAGCACCATCCAGTAACCTAGGCTCTTGGTCCTGCGAGAGCCTCAACCACCATCAACACCTTGGCCCTTGGTCGTGCGGGAGCCTCGAGCACCATCGGCACCTTCGTGCTTGGATGTGCGGGAGCCTCGGGTACCATCGGTAACCTAGGCCCTTGGTCGTACGGGAGCCTCGGGCACCATCGGCAACCTAGGCCCTTGGTCGTTCGAGACCCTCGAGACCATCGGCACCTAGGCTCTTGGTCGTGCGGGAGCCTCAGGCACCATCGGCACCTTGGTACTTGGATGTGTGGGAGCCTCGGACACCATCGGCAACCTAGGCCCTTGGTCGTGCTAGAGCCTCGGGCACCATCGGCAACCTAGTCCATTGGTCGTGCGGGAGGTTCGAACACCATCGGCAACCTAGGCCCCTGGTCATGCGGGAGCCTCGGGCACCATCGGCAACCTAGGCCTTTGGTCGTGCGAGAGCCTCGCACCATCGACACCTAGGCCCTTAGTCATGCAGAGCCTCGGGCACCATCGGCACCTTGGTGCTCTGATGTGCGGGAGGCTCGGCACCATCGGCAACCCAGGCCTTTGGTCGTGCAGGGAGCCTCGGCACCATCTGCACCCTAGGCCCTGGTCGTGCAGAGCCTCGGCACAATGGCAACCTAGGCCCTTGGTCGTGCTAGATCCTCGGGACTATCGACACCTAGGCCCTTGGTCGACGAGAGTCTCGGCCACCATCCTGTACCTTGGTGCTTTGATGTGCGGGCCCTCGGACACCATCGGCAACCTTGGCCCTTGGTCGTGCGGGAGACTCGAGCACCATCAAGAACCTAGGCCCTCGGTTGTGCGGGAGCCTCGGGTACCATAGGAAACCTAGGCCTTGATCATGCGAGAACCTCGGGCACACCTTGGTGCTTGATGTGGGAGGCTCGGACACCATCGCAACCTAGGCCCTTGGTCGCAAGGGAGCCTCGGGCACCATGGGCACCTTGATGCCTTGATGTGCGGGAGCATCGGTCACCATCGGCAACCTAGGCCCTTGGTTGTGCGGGAGCCTCGGGCACCATCGGGAACCTAGGCCCCTGATCGTGCGAGAGCCTCGGTACCATTGGCAACCTAGGCCCTTGGTCGTACGGGAGGCTCGGGCACCATCGGCACCTAGGCCATTGGTCGTGCGGGAGCCTTGGACACCATCGGCACCTTGGCTCTTGGTTGTGCGGGAGCCTCTGCACAATTGCACCTTGGTGATTAGATGTGCGAGAGCCTCGAGCACCATCGGTAACCTAGGCTCTTGGTCCTGCGAGAGCCTCAACCACCATCAACACCTTGGCCCTTGGTCGTGCGGGAGCCTCGAGCACCATCGGCACCTTCGTGCTTGGATGTGCGGGAGCCTTGGGCACCATCGGTAACCTAGGCCCTTAGTCGTACAGAAGCCTCGGGCACCATCGGCAACCTAAGACCCTGGTCGTGCGGGATCCTCAGGCACCATCGGTAACCTAGGTTCTTTGTCGTGCGGGAGCCTCAGCCACCATCGGCACCTAGGCCTTTGGTCGTGAGGGAGCCTCGGACACCATCGGCATCCTAGGCCCTTGGTCCTGCCGGAGCTTTGGGCACAATCGGCAACCTAGGCCCCCGGTCGTGCGGGAGCCTCGGGCACCAACGGTAACCTAGGCCCTTGGTCGTATGAGAGCCTCGGTACCATCGGCAACCTAGCCCCTTGGTCGTGCGGGAGCCTCGGGCACCATCGGCACTTAGGCCCTTGGTCGTGCGGGAGCCTCGGACACTATCGGCACCTTTGTCTTGGATGTGCGGGAGCCTCGGGCACCATTTCACAACCTAGGATCCTGGTCGTGCGGGAGCCTCGGGCACCATCGAACCTAGGCCCTCGGTCGCATGCAGCGACCTCGGACACCATTGGCAACCTAGGCCATTGGTCGTTCGAGAGCCTCGGGACCATCGGCACCTAGGCCCCTTGTCGTGCGGGAGCCTCGGCCACCATCGGCACCTTGGTACTTGATATGTCAGGGGCCTCGGACACCATCGGCAACCTAGGCCCTTGGTCGTGCGGGAGACTCAGGCACCATCGGCAACCTAGGCCCCTGGTCGTCCGGGAGCCTCGGGTACCACCGTCAACCTAGGCCGTGGTCGTGCGGGAGCTTCAACACCATCGGCAACCTAGGCCCCTGGTCATGCGGGTGCCTCGAGCACCATCGGCAACCTAGGCCCTTCGCCATGCTAGAGCCACGGGCACCATCGGCACCTAGGCCCTTGGTCGTGCTGGAGCCTCGGGCACCATCGCCACTTTGGTGCTCGGATGTGCGGGAGCCTCGAGCACCATCGGTAACCTAGGCCCTTGGTCGTGCGGGAGCCTCGGGCACCATCTATAACCTAGGCCCCTAGACGTACGGGAGCATCGGGCACCATCGGAAACCTAGGCCCTTGGTCGTGCGAGAGCCTCGGGACTATCGGCACCTAGGCCCTTGGACGTGCAGGAGCCTCGGCTACCATCAGCACCTTGGTGCTAGGATGTCGGGAGCCTCGGACACCATCGGCAACCTAGGCCCTTGGTCGTGCGGGAGCCTCGGGCACCATCGGCAACCTAGCCCCTCGGTCGTCGGGAGCCTCGGGCACCATCGGCACCTTGGTCCTTGGATGTGCGGGAGCCTCGGACACCATCGGCAACCTAGGCCCTTGGTCTCATGGGAGCCACGGGCACCATCGGCAACCTAGGTCCACAGTGGTCGCAAGGGAGCCTCGGGCATCATCGGCACCTAGGCCCTTGGTCGTGCGGGAGCCTCGGGACTATCGGCACCTAGGCTATTGGTCATGCGAGAGCCTCGAGACTATCGGCACCTAGGCCCTAGGTCGTACGAGAGCCTCGGCCACCATCGGCACCTTGGTGCTTGGATGTGTGGGAACCCCGGACACCATCGGCAACCTAGGCCCTTGGTCGTGCGGGAGCCTCGGGCACCATCGGTACCTAGGCCCTTGGTCGTGCGGGAGCCTCGAGCACCATCGGCACCTAGGTCGTTGGTCGTGCGGAAGCCTCGGGCACCATCGGTACCTTGGTGCTAGGATGTGCGGGAGCCTCGGACACCATCGGCAACCTAGGCCCTTGGTCATGCGGGAGCCTCGGGACCATCGGCAACCTAGCCCCTGGTCGTGCGGGAGCCTCGGGCACCATCGGCACCTTGGTGCTTGGATGTGCGGGAGCCTCGGACACCATCGGTAACCTAGGCCCTTGGTCATGCGGGAGCCTCGGGACCATCGGCAACCTAGCCCCTGGTCGTGCGGGAGCCTCGGGCACCATCGGCACCTTGGTGCTTGGATGTGCGGGAGCCTCGGACACCATCGGCAACCTAGGCCCTTGGTCATGCGGGAGCCTCGGGCACCATCGGCAACCTAGCCCCTGGTCGTGCGGGAGCCTCGGGCACCATCGGCACCTTGGTGCTTGGATGTGCGGGAGCCTCGGACACCATCGGCAACCTAGGCCCTTGGTCATGCGGGAGCCTCGGGCACCATCGACAACCTAGGCCCCAGGTCGCAAGGGAGCCTCGCATCATCGGCACCTAGGCCCTTGGTGCGTGCGAGAGCCTCGGACTATCGGCACCTAGACCATTGGTCATACGGGAGCCTCGGCCACCGTCGGCACCTTGGTGCTTGGATATGCGAGAACCTCGGACACCATCGGCAACCTAGGCCCCTGGTCGTGCGAGAGTGTCGGGCACCTTCGGCAACCTAGGCCCCTGGTCGTGCGGGAGCCTCGCACCATCGGAACCTAGGCCTTGATCGTGCGAGAACCTCGCACACCTTGGTGCTTGATGTGCGGGAGCCTCGGACACCATCGGCAACCCAGGCCCTTGGTTGTGCGAGAGCCTCGGCACCATCGGGAACCTAGGCCCTCGGTCGCGCGAGAGCCTCGGTACCATCGGCAACCTAGGCCCTTGGTAATGCGGAGCCTCGGGCACCATCGGCACCAAGGCCCTTGGTCGTGCGAGAGCCTCGGGCACCATCAGCACCTTGGTGCTTGAATGTGCGGGAGCCTCGGGCACCATCGGTAACCTATGCCCTTGGTCGTACGGGAGCCTCAGATACCATCGGCAACCTAGGCCCCTGGTCGTGCGGGATCCTCAGGCACCATCGGTAGCCTAGGTTTTTGGTCGTGCGGGAGCCTCAGCCACCATCGGCACCTAGGCCTTTGGTCGTGAGGGAGCCTCGGACACCATCGGCAACCTAGGCCCTTGGTCCTGAGGGAGCTTTGGGCACAATCGGCAACCTAGGCCCCTGGTCGTGCGGGAGCCTCGGGCACCAACGGTAACCTAAGCCCTTGGTCGTGCAAGAGCCTCGATACCATCGGCAACCTAGCCCCTTGGTCGTGCGGGAGTTTCGGGCACCATCGGCACCTAGGCCCTTGGTCGTGCGGGAGCCTCGGACACTATCGGTACCTTTGTCTTGGATGTACGGGAGCCTCGAGCACCATTTGGCAACCTAGGCCCCTGGTCGTGCGGGAGCCTCGGGCACCATCGGCAACCTAGGCCATTGGTCGTTCGAGAGCCTCGAGACCATCGGCACCTAGGCCCCTTGTCGTGCGGGAGCCTCGGCCACCATCGGCACCTTGGTACTTAGATGTGCGGGAGCCTCGGACACCATCGGCAACCTAGGCCCATGGTCGTGCGGGAGACTCAGCACCATCGGTAACCTAGGACCACAGTCGCAAGGGAGCCTCGGCACCATCGGCAACCTAGGGCCTTGGTCGTGCGGGAGCTTGAACACCATCGCAACCTAGGCCCCTGGTCATGCAGGGAGCCTCGAGCACCATCGGAACCTAGGCCCTTGGTCGTCACGAGAGCCTCGGGCACCATCGGCGCCTAGGCCCTTGGTCGTCAGTGGGAGCCTCGGCACCATCGGCACCTTGGTGCTCAGATGTAGGGAGCCTCGGGCACCATCGGTAACCTAGGCCCTTGGTCGTGACGGGAGCCCTAGGCACCATCGATAACTTGGTGCTCGGATGTGCGGGAGCCTCGGCACCATCTGCAACCTAGGCCTCGGTCGTGCGGGAGCCTCGGGCACCATCGAAACCTAGGCCCTTGGTCGTGCGAGAGCCTCGGGACTATCGACACCTAGGCCCTGTAGTGCAAGGGAGCCTCGGCCATCATCGGCACCTTGGTGCTTGGATGTGGGAGCCTCGACACCATCAAGAACCTAGGCCCTTGGTCGTGCGGGAGCCTCGGCACCATCGGCAACCTAGGCCCCTAGTCGCGTGGGAGCTTCGTGTGCCATCGGCAACCTAGGCCTTGATCGTGCGAGAACCTCGCCACACCTTGGTGCTTGATGTGCGGGAGCCTCGACGCCCATCCAGAACCTAGGCCCTTGGTCGTGGGGAGCCCGGCACCATCAGACCTTGGTGCCTTGATGTGTGAAGCCTCGGTCACCATCGGCATCCTAGGCCCTTGGTTGTGCGGGAGCCTCGCACCATCGGAACCTAGGGCCTCGGTCCTGCTAGACCCTCGGTACCATCGGCAACCTAGGCCCTTGGTCGGTGGGAGCCTCGGCACCATCGACACCCCGGCTCTTGGTCGTGCGGGAGCCTCGGCACCATCGGCACCTTAGTGCCTTGATGTCGTGAGCCTCGGTCACCATCGGCAACCTAGGCCCTTGGTTGTGCGGGGAGCCTCGGGGACCATCCTAACCTGGGCCCCTGTCGTCGGCGAGAGCCTCGGTACCATCGGTAACCTAGGCCCTTGGTCGTGCGGGACCCTCGGGCACCATCGGCACCTAAGCCCTTGGTTGTGCGGGAGCCTCGGGCACCATCGGCACCTTGGTGCTTGGATGTGCGGGAGCCTCGGGTACCATCGATAACCTAGGCCCTTGGTCGTACGGGAGCCTCGGGCACCATCGGCAACCTAGGCCCTTGGTCGTTCGAGAGCCTCGAGACCATCGTCACCTAGGCTCTTGGTCGTGCGGGAGCCTCAGCCACCATCGGCACCTTGGTACTTGGATATGCGGGAGCCTCGGACACCATCGGCAACCTAGGCCCTTGGTCGTGCGGGAGACTCAGGCACCATCGACAACCTAGGCCCCTGGTCGTCCGGGAGCCTCGGGCACCACCGTCAACCTAGGCCGTGGTCGTGCGGGAGCTTCAACACCATCGGCAACCTAGGCCCCTGGTCATGCGGGTGCCTCGAGCACCATCGGCAACCTAGGCCCTTCGTCATGCTAGAGCCACGGGCACCATCGGCACCTAGGCCCTTGGTCGTCTTTGGAGCCTCGGCACCATCGCCACTTTGGTGCTCGGATGTGCGGGAGCCTCGCACCATCGGCAACCTAGGCCCTTGGTCGTGCGGGAGCCTCGGGCACCATCTATAACCTAGTCCCCAGACGCACGGGAGCATCGGGCACCATCGAAACCTAGGCCCTTGGTCGTGCGAGAGCCTGGGACTATCGGCACCTAGGCCCTTGACGGCAGAGCCTCGGCTACCATCAGCACCTTGGTGCTAGGATGTGCGAGCCCTCGACACCATCGGCAACCTAGGCCCTTGGTCGCATGGGAGCCTCTGCACCATCTCCAACCTAGCCCTCGGTCGTCGGGAGCCTCTGCACCATCGCACCTTGGTCCTTGGATGTGCGGGAGCCTCGACACCATTGGCAACCTAGGCCCTTGGTCAGTGGGAGCCACGGCACCATCGGCAACCTAGGCCCCCGGTCGCAAGGGAGCCTCGGGCATCATCGGCACTCTAGGCCCTTGGTCGCAAGGGAGCCTCGGGACTATCGGCACCTAGGCCCTTGGTCATGCGAGAGCCTCGGGACTATCGGCACCTAGGCCCTTGGTCGTACGGGAGCCTCGGCCACAATCGGCACCTTGGTGCTTGGATGTGTGGGAACCCCGGACACCATCGGCAACCTAGGCCCTTGGTCGTGAGTGAGCCTCGGCACCATAGGTACCTAGGCCCTGGTCGCAGGGAGCCTCGAGCACCACTCCAAGCACCTAGGTCGTTGTTCGTGGAAGCCCTGGGCACCATCGGCACCTTGGTGCTAGGATGTGCGGGAGCCCGGACACCATCGGCAACCTAGGCCCTTGGTCATGCGGGAGCCTCGCACCATCGGCAACCTAGCCCCCGGTCGTGCGGGAGCCTCGGGCACCATCGGCACCTTGGTGCTTGATGTGCGGAGCCTCGGACACCATCCAGAACCTAGGCCCTTGGTCATGCGGGAGCCTCGGCACCATCGGCAACCTAGCCCCCGGTCGCAAGGAGCCTCGGGCACCATCGGCACCTTGGTGCTTGATGTGCGGAGCCCTCGACACCATCGGCAACCTAGGCCCTTGGTCATGCGGGCCCCTCGCACCATCGGCAACCTAGGCCCCGGTCGCAGTGAGCCTCGGGCATCATCGGCACCTAGGCCCTTGGTCGCTCGAGAGCCTCGGACTATCGGCACCTAGACCCTTGGTCACACGGGAGCCTCGGCCACCGCTCGGCACCTTGGTGCTTGGATGCGGGAGCCCTGACACCATTGGCAACCTAGGCCCCGGTCGGCGAGAGTGTCGGGCACCTTCGGCAACCTAGGCCCCGGTCGCAAGGGAGCCTCGGGTACCATCGCCTGACTTAGGCCTTGATCGTGCAAGAACCCCGGGCACACCTTGGTGCTTGATGTGCGGGAGCCTCGGACACCATCGGCAACCTAGGCCCTTGGTTGTGCGGGAGCCTCGGCACCATCGGGAACCTAGGCCCTGGTCGTCACGAGAGCCCTGCACCATCGGCAACCTAGGCCCTTGGTAATGCGGGAGCCTCAGGCACCATCGGCACCAAGGCCCTTGGTCGTGCGAGAGCCTCGAGCACCATCAGTACCTTGGTGCTTGAATGTGCGGGAGCCTCGGGCACCATCGGTAACCTATGCCCTTGGTCGTACGGGAGCCTCGGGCACCATCGACAACTTAGGCCGTTGGTCGTTCGAGAGCCTCGGGACCATCGGCACCTACACTCTTGGTCGTGCGAGAGCCTCGGCCACCATCGGCACCTTGGTACTTAGATGTGCGGAAGCCTCAGACACCATCGGCAACCTAGGGCCTTGGTCGTGCGGGAGCTTCGAACACCATCGGCAACCTAGGCCCCTGGTCATGCGGGAGCCTCGAGCACCATCAGCAACCTAGGCCCTTGGTCGTACGAGAGCCTCGGGCACCATCGGCGCCTAGGCCCTTGGTCGTGCGGGAGCCTCGGGCACCATCGGCACCTTGGTGCTCGTATATGCGGGAGCCTCGGGCACCATCGGCAACCTAGGCCCTTGGTCGTACGAGAGCCTCAGGCACCATCGATAACTTGGTGCTCGGATGTGCGGGAGCCTCGGGCACCATCTCGCAACCTAGGCCTCTGGTCGCGCGGGAGCCTCGGCACCATCGAAACCCAGGCCCTTGGTCGTGCGAGAGCCTCGGGACTATCGACACCTAGGCCCCGTGCGGTCAGCGGGAGCCTCGGCCATCATCGGCACCTTGGTGCTTGATGTGGGAGCCTCGGACACCATCGGCAACCCAGGCCCTTGGTCGCAAGGGAGCCCTCGGGCACCATCGGCAACCTAGGCCCCTAGTCGTGCGGGAGCTTCTGTGCCATCGGCAACCTAGGCCTTGATCGTGCGAGAACCTCGGCCACACCTTGGTGCTTGGATGTGCGGGAGCCTCTGACGCCATCCAGAACCTAGGCCCTTGGTCGCGGGAGCCCTGCACCATCAGACCTTGGTGCCTTGATGTGTGGAAGCCTCGGTCACCATCGGCATCCTAGGCCCTTGGTTGTGTGGGAGCCTCGGGTACCATCGGGAACCTAGGCCCCTGGTCGGGCTAGACCCTCGGTACCATCGGCAACCTAGGCCCTTGGTCGTGCGGGAGCCTCGAGTACCATCGACACCTCGGTGCTTGGATGTGCGGGAGCCTCGGACGCCATCGGTAACCTAGGCCCTTGGTCGTGCGGGAGCCTCGGGCACCATCGGCACCTTAGTGCCTTGGATGTGCGGGAGCCTCGGTCACCATCGACAACCTAGGCCCTTGGTTGTGCGGGAGCCTCAGGGACCATCCTAACTCAGGCCCTCGGTCGTCGCGAGAGCCTCTGCACCATTGGCAACCTAGGCCCTTGGTCGCGTGGAGCCTCGGCACCACTCGGCACCTAAGCCCTTGGTTGTACGGGAGCCTCGGGCACCATCGGCACCTTGGTGCTTGATGTCGGGAGCCTCGGGCACCATCGGTAACCTAGGCCCTTGGTCGACGGGAGCCTCGGGCACCATCGGCAACCCAGGCCCTTGGTCGCTCGAGAGCCTCGGACCATCGGCACCTAGGCTCTTGGTCGCAAGGAGCCTCGCACCATCGGCACCTTGGAACTTGATGTGGGAGCCTCGACACCATCGGCAACCTAGGCCCTTGGTCGTGCTGGAGCCTCGGGCACCATCGGCAACCTAGTCCATTGGTCGTGCGGGAGGTTCGAACACCATCGGCAACCTAGGCCCCTGGTCATGCGGGAGTCTCGGGCACCATCGGCAACCTAGGCCCTTGGTCGTGCGAGAGCCTCGGGCACCATCGACACCTAGGCCCTTTGTAACACCCCGAACCCGAGACCGTTGCCGGTGTCGGACGCGAGGGGTTAACGAGCCAAATCCACATATTGCACCGAATTTGACATTTCCGCACAAGTTGGAAATGTGCGCCACTGTCGCCTTAAAAATCATATCTCGAGTTTCAAAACTCGAAACTGATTCCGTAAATTTTCCTGAATTTAGACTCATATATCCATCCATGGATTTATTTCTGAAATTTTGGTCGGGACAATTGGTACAGTTTATTAGTTAAAGTCACCCATGTTACAGGGTCGACTACACTGACCTTCGTGCGTTACAACTTGAATATCTCTCTGTACAGGGCTTTAATACTGGTGGCGTTTGTTTCTAATGAAACTAGACTCAAAATGGAATCTGCACATATAAGGAATGACTTCTAATTCCTTTTGTAGAATTTATGGTAAATTTTCAAAGTCGCGACAGGGGACCCAGAAACCGTTCTGATCCTGTCTCACGAGAACTTTAATATCTCTCGGTATACTGTTCATATGATCATTTTGTTACTTTCATATGAAAATAGACTCGTCAAGGTTCGTTTACATAACTTATTCACTATTTAATACCATTCCTACAAATTTTGGCGATTTTTCAAATCCGCACTACTGCTGCTACCAGCATCTGTTTTCAAGGTAACTTTATCTATCTCGTGGTTTCCATGGGCCAACTATAATTTTGACATACATAGGTCCACATATGATCACATTTAGCCATTCTAATGGCTAATCGTGTGACCAATACTCTCATTCCAAACCATAATCACATCATGAAACCAAATATAATTATAAAGCACAAATGGTCAAATTCCATCCTCCACTTTTACGAACCATTTTCGCATGGCCGTACACATATACATCACAAAGAACTTACAAACAGCCGGGGGTAGTCCTATACATGCCATATCCAAAGTTCAACCCAAAGAGTACCAAAAAGGGGGTTCGATAGTGTGGATGACTTCACTTCAATGATCCCGAATCCGATCGCTAACGAGCAAAATCTATAAAAGCAGAGAAACAAAGGAACTGAGTAAGCAATTTATGCTTAGTAAGTTTCGAGCCATAATATACACACAACCAAAGCATAGCATTCAAGTAGCTAAACAATAATTCATATGCACAATTTCTCAAAGACATGCTTACTTCACAATCCCAACTCTTATATTCATACATAAATAACGGCTTAGTTAAGGCCGATAGCTCGCTTATCATTGGAGCGAATATTCATACGCACTTACTCATAGTGTGCAAAGCACACACAAAACACACCTTGTTGTTGGGGAGTTCACAAGTGCATTAACTGAAAATTTTCCAGCAAGCTTATAATTTTCAAAACACATACCTTCTGAGTTTAACCGATATAGCTACTGCTCAAACGCCTTCGACATAGCCCGTTATGGTAACCGCACAAATGCCTTCGGACTTAACCCGATATCACAACTCGCACACACTGCCTTCGGCTTAGCCCGATATCATAGCTCGCACAATTGCCTTCGGCTTAACCCGGATATCACAACTCGCACAATTGCCTTCGGCTTAACCCGGATATCACAACTCGCTTTACTGTTTCGGCTTAGCCCTGATATCACAACTCGCACATTCATACACATCTTTGTTTCAATTTCATAACAAACTTTTATGCACAATTTACTTAATCAAGAATATCATTTCGCTCAATGGCCACATACAAGGGCACAATTTCGATTGCTTAATACTTCATTCAATCGAATCAAAATCTAAGTTTCGATACTCGAAAACTTACCTTGGAGGTTGTCGAGCGCCCAACGACTATTCAATCACCTTTTCTTTTCCTTTATTGGAGCTAGTTCCCTTTGTTCTTGAGCTTAATCTTGATGCAAGTATAGCCAAATCTCCTTCTAGTTCTCTTCTAAACCAAAATGGAGCAAAAATCCTTTCTTCCTCCTTATGATTTTCGCCAAAAGATGAGAAAGGATGAACACAACAATTTTTTTTTCCTTCTTTCTCAACTCACGGCAAGGGGGGAATACCACACTCACACACATTTTTTTTCATTCTTTTATCACCCATACCCTTTGTTTATTATTTCACCTAGTGCACCAACAAAACATGTTTCAACATGTTTTCTTTGCCCATAAACCATGTCATGGCCAGCCACTAAGCTTCCTTTGGGGAAATTTGACATGCAAATCCCTTTATTTTTGCATGCATGATTAACTAGTCATCACACATTTCCCATCACACTTTCAAAGTTTACTACTAGGTCCTTTCTAGTGAAATTCACATTTATAACACTAAATTGAATCATCAAAATGTCACACACAAATTAACACATATCATAGGCATCAAAATAAATTTTAATTATTTTTTATGCCTCGGTTTTGTGGTCCCAAACCACATCCCGACTAGGGTCAATTTTGGGTCATCACAACTCTCCCCACTTAAGAAATTTTCGTCCCTAAAATCTTACCGTAAATAGGTTTGGGTATCGCTCTTTCATAGAGTTCTCGATTTCCCAAGTAGCTTCTTCCATCCCGTGTTTGAGCCATAACACTTTCACTAGCGGAACCCGCTTGTTTCGCAACTCTTTCACTTCAAGTGATAGGATACGAATCGGTTCTTCCTCATAACTCATATTGGCTTGAATTTCAACCTCGACGGACTAATCACGCGATGGATCGATCTATAGCGTCAAGCATCGAAACATGAAAGACATTGTGAATCTTTTCGAGTTCGGGGGCAAAATCAAACGATATGCAATCGGACCGACTCGCTTCGGATATCTCATATGGCCCAATGAACCTCGGCTCAACTTGCCCTTACGGTACCGATCTCAGTATCTTTTTCCAAGGTGAAACCTTGAGGAACACTTTATCTCCCACCGATGCTCGATGTCTTTACGCTTCAAACCGAGTACGACTTCGACGATCGGAGGCTATCTTCGACTTTCACGGATTACTTTCACTTCTGCTCAAATCTCTAATCAAAACCACCCCAAAATTTTGCTTTCACCGAGCTCACCCAAAACAATGGTGTACGGCATTTACGACCGCACAAAGCCTCGTAGGGTGCCATCTTAACACTTGATTGAAAACTATTGTTGTGTTTAATTCAATCAAAGGCAAATATCGCTTCCATGAACCAATCGAACTCGAGGATGCAACATCTTAAAATATCCTCAAGTATCTGAATTGTCCGCCGGATTGACCATCGGTTTGGGGGTGAAAGGCGGTGTTGAAATGTAGCTTGGTACCCAAAGCTTCTTGCAACTTCTTCCAAAATCGCGAGGTAAATCTCTGATCTCTATCCGACACGATGGAAATAGGCACCCGTGTAATCTCACAACCGAGAACGTCTGATTCGGCTAGTTTGTCCATTGAAAAGTCCGTGCGACGGGGACAAAGTGAGCCGACTTAGTCAATCTATCTACAACGACCCAAATCGCATCCTTCTTACCCCGACAATGGCGGTCCGGATAACGAAGTCCATTGTGACACGATCCCATTTCCACTCGGGTATCGTGATCGGTCAAGTAATCTCAAGGCACTTGATGTTCCGCTTTCACTTGTTGACATATTAAACACCTCAAAACAAAGTCGAGATGTCTCGCTTCATACCATGCCACCAAACCGACGTTTCAAATCGTTGTACATCTTCGTACTCCCGGTGGATTGCCATTCGCTACAATGGGCTTCATTCAAGATATCGAAATAAGTTCAATTCTTTGGAACACACAGACGACTCTGAACCTCAAACAATCGCCATCATCGATCCAAACTCCGATTCCTTGTTCGAACACACTCACCCGCTTTGCAACTAATTCATCGTCGACTTTCGGGCTTCACAAATTTGATGTGTCAATAATGGTTTGGCTTTCAATTCAGCTACTAACACATTGTCGGATTGAACGGACAAGTGCACATTCATCGTCAGTAAGCGAATAATGATTTACTTACTTAAGGCATCAAGAACTACATTCGCCTTTCCCGGTGATAGTCAATGACCAGCTCATAATCCTTTAATAGCTCGAGCCAACATCTTTGTCGCAGATTTAAGTCTCTTTGGGTCATCAAATATTTGAGACTTTTGTGATCCGAATACACATGGCACTTCTCACCAAATAAGTAATGTCGCCATATCTTTAAGGCGAATACGATGGCAGCCAATTCGAGATCATGGGTCGGATAATTTTTCTCATGTGGCTTTAATTGCCTCGACGCATAGGCCACAACTCGACCTTCTTGCATCAATACACAACCTAACCCAAGTAGGAGGCGTCACTATAGATGACAAACTCTTTGCCGATTCGGGTTGCACTAGAATTGGGGCTTTAGTCAAATAAGTTTTCAGCTGATCAAAACTTTTCCGACATTTCTCCCACCATTCAAACCTTACATCCTTTTGGAGTAGCTTCATTGGCGTGGCTATCGTTGAGAAACCTTTAAAATCGCTCGGTAATAACCGCCCAATTTCAAAGTCTCAACCTCGGTAATATTCCTCTGAGGCTTCCAGCTAAGTATGGTCAAATTTTGTTCTGGTCGACTCGAATACCGTCTGCGATATCACATGCCCCAAGAAGCTAACCTCTCTAACCGTAACTTACACTTCTTGAACTTAGCATACAATTGCTTATCCCGTAAAATTTGCAAAGACTAACCTCGTGTGTTCAAAGATGTTCGGCCTCATTTCTTGAATAGACCAAGATGTCATCAATGAACACGACTACGAACCGATCCAAATATGGTCTAAAGATCCGATTCATTAAATCCATAAATACCGCAGGGCATTAGTAAGCCCAAACGGCATCACTAGGAACTCGTGGTGACCATATCTCGCTCAAGGCGCCTTGGGTACGTCCAATCTCGAATTCGCAATTGATAATAGCCCGATCTCAAATCTATTTTCGAGAACACCGAGGCTCCTTCGCTTGATCGAACAAGTCATCGATACGCTGTAACGGATATTTGTTCTTTATCGCCGCTTATTAAGTCGACGATAGTCGATGCACGACCTCATGGTTCCATCCTTCTTTTCACAAACAACACCGGCGCACCCAAAGGCGAAAAACTCAAGCAGCAAAACCTCTATCCACCAATTCTTGCAACCGAGCTTTCAACTCCTTTAATTCCGTTGGTGCCATACGATACGGAGCTATCGAAATTGGAGTGGTACCGGTACCAAATCGATGCCAAACTCCATTTCCGACAGTGGTAAACCCGAAATTCTTCGTGGAAAACATCCGGTATTCACAAACCACGCATGTATTCGGTTTCTTTTCTAACTCCTTGTCATCGAGCATATACGCAAGGTACGCCGCACCCTTTTCTTACATATTTCGGGCCAACATTGCGATATTACACCGGCAAGCCCTTTAAGTCTCAGAGACTCAACCCGAATTATCTCGTTATTCGTGCACCTCAAATCGATAGTCTTGCTTTTGCAATTTACAACCGCATCGTGCATGGTCAACCAATCCAAACCAAGAATAACGTCAATTCATCGAACGGCAAAAGCATCAAGTCCGCCAGAAAACAAGAACCTCTAATACTAGGGACTTTTCTTGCACACTTTGTTGACAAGCACGAATGACCCAAGGGTTTGACACCGAATTACAAACTCGAGAGACTCAATAGGCAAAGTCTTATTTGGATGCTAAGGTTTCACATATATAAGAATGAGTAGAACCAAGGTCAATCAAAGCAATCACATTAGTATCGAAAAGAGTGAAAGTACCGAAGAATAACATCCGGTGAGGCAAAGATCCTCGCAGGCGCCAGATGGCATAAGTCCTAGCAGAGCACGAGCCTCGGGTCTTGTTGTAGCATCTCTCGACCTCTCTCGACCGCCACTAGCATTGCCCGCATTCCTGGATGGCCTACCTCGAGCGATGGTAGCCCCTGTTTCCACTTTGACTTACATTTTGTTCAAGTAACCTCGGGCGGTCCTTGATAAAGTGGTCGGTGATCCACACTTATAGCAAGAGCGATCACGAAACCTACAGACTCCCGAATGCCATTTGCCACAATGCGGACACTCCGCTCTCTCTCTGATCATTTCCACCATCGGCGATCAAGTGACTCGTGGGTCACAGGGGTCGATCGCGATCTCGCCTAGAAAAGCCCAAGCGCCTCTAGACCGGCTCACATCATCTCAAATCTCTTCGATGCTGTTGAAGAGACTTTCCGAGGACCTTTTTCAAATTCTCCAGTTCCCACATCAACTTTTCGCTTCTCCTTTCTAAGCTCTTCGCTTTACAAGCTAGCTCAACAAGTACTACGAACTCTCGATTTCGAGAATGCCAACGAACATCCTTATATCATCATTCAGCCCATCCTCAAGCGTTTACACATAATAGCTTCGGACGAAATGCATTCTCGCGTGTACCGCTAAGCCTCACAAATTTTCGTTCAGAGTCAGAATCGACATAGAGCCTTGCTTAAGATCAAGAAATTCCTTTCGCTTTTGGTCGATGAATCTCGACTAATATACTTTTTTCTAACTCGGTTTGAAAGAACTCCCAAGTCACTTGCTCTCTAGGCACCACAGTGTCGAGTACTCCACCAATAGTAGGCGGAATCGCGTAGCAAGGAGATGGTACACTTTAAGCACTCATCGGGTGTACAAGATAGCTCATCGAGCACTTGATAGTGTTGTCCAACCAAAATTCAGCTTGCTCGATCGCCATCATCCGTAGCTTTAAATTCAGTAGCCTCATGTTTTCAATTCATCCGACGGGGCTTACTTGACCTTACTTGGTCGGGCCATCGGAGGTATTGTAGGTACGGGGTTTCATTTGTCGGGAATGGAGGTTGTGGAGCAGTAGTGTTAGTTTGAATGTATTGGTTAAACCAATCATTCATCACACTATAAAAGGCTTGCCTAGCCTCATCATTCGGATTGTCGGCAATAGGTTGAGAGTCCGTCGGCGCCGTCCCTTGCGCGGAGCAGCGCCACACTCTCCACATTATCGCTATTGCTCGGTTGGGATCGGATCCATTGCAAAAACAAACACAAATTCGCATTGTCGTAAATCACCACACTATCAATTTATCACTTAATGGCATGTATAGCTAGACCCCAAACATATCACGGTAGTCCTAGAATCGACTAAACCGTAGCTCGATACCAATAAAATTGTAACACCCCAAACCCGAGACCGCTGTCTGGTTGTCGGACGCGAGGGGTTAACGAGCCAAATCCACATATTGCATCGACCAATTTGACATTTCCGACAAGCTGGAAATGTGCGCCATCGTCGCCTTAAAAATCATATCTCGAGTTTCAAAACTCGAAACTGATTCCGTAAATTTTCCTGAATTTAGACTCATATATCCATCCATGGATTTATTTCTGAAATTTTTGGTCGGGCCAATTGGTACAGTTTATTAGTTAAAGTCACCCATGTTACAGGGGTCGACTACACTGACCTTCGTGCGTTACAACTTGAATATCTCTCTGTACAGGGCTTTAATACTGGTGGCGTTTGTTTCTAATGAAACTAGACTCAAAATGGAATCTGCACATATAAGGAATGACTTCTAATTCCTTTTGGAGAATTTATGGTAAATTTTCAAATTCGCGACAGGGGACCCAGAAACCGTTCTGATCCTGTCTCACGAGAACTTTAATATCTCTCGGTATACTGTTCATATGATCGTTTTGTTACTTTCATATGAAAATAGACTCGTCAAGGTTCGTTTACATAACTTATTCACTATTTAATACCATTCCTACAAATTTTGGCGATTTTTCAAATCCGCACCACTGCTGCTACCAGCATCTGTTTTCAAGGTAACTTTATCTATCTCGTGGTTTCCATGGGCCAACTATAATTTTGACATACATAGGTCCACATATGATCACATTTAGCCATTCTAATGGCTAATCGTGTGACCAATACTCTCATTCCAAACCATAATCACATCATGAAACCAAATATAATTACAAAGCACAAATGGTCAAATTCCATCCTCCACTTTTACGAACCATTTTCGCATGGCCGCACACATATACATCACAAAGAACTTACAAACAGCCGGGGTAGTCCTATACATGCCATATCCAAAGTTCAACCCAAAGAGTACCAAAAGGGGTTCGATAGTGTGGATGACTTCACTTCAATGATCCCGAATCCGATCGCTAACGAGCAAAATCTATAAAAGCAGAGAAACAAAGGAACTGAGTAAGCAATTTATGCTTAGTAAGTTTGAGCCATAATATACACACAACCAAAGCATAGCATTCAAGTAGCTAAACAATAATTCATATGCACAATTTCTCAAAGACATGCTTACTTCACAATCCCAACTCTTATATTCATACATAAATAACGGCTTAGTTAAGGCCGATAGCTCGTTTATCATTGGAGCGAATATTCATACAAGACTTACTCATAGTGTGCAAAGCACACACAAAACACACCTTGTTGTTGGGGAGTTCACAAGTGCATTAACTGAAAATTTTCCAGCAAGCTTATAATTTTCAAAACACATACCTTCGAGTTTAACCGGATATAGCTACTGCTCAAACGCCTTCGGACATAGCCCTGCTATGGTAACCCGCACAAATGCCTTCGGACTTAACCCGGATATCACAACTCAGACAATTGCCTTCGGCTTAGCCCGGATATCATAGTCGCACAATTGCCTTCGGCTTAACCCGGATATCACAACTCGCACAATTGCCTTCTGCTTAACCCTGATATCACAACTCGCACACTTGCCTTCGCTTAGCCCGATATCACAACTCGCACATTCATACACATCTTTGTTTCAATTTCATAACAAACTTTTATGCACAATTTACTTAATCAAGAATATCATTTCTACTCAATGGCCACATACAAGGCACAATTTCGATTGCTTAATACTTCATTCAATCGAATCAAAATCTAAGTTTCGATACTCAAAACTTACCTTGAGGTTGTCGAGCGCCCAACGACTATTCAATCACCTTTTCTTTTCCTTTATTGGAGCTAGTTCCCTTTGTTCTTGAGCTTAATCTTGATGCAAGTTTAGCCAAATCTCCTTCTAGTTCTCTTCTAAACCAAAAATGGAGCAAAATTCCCTTTCTTCCTCCTTATGATTTTCGGCCAAAAGATGAGAAAGGATGAACACAACAATTTTTTTCTTCCTTCTTTCTCAACTCACGGCAAGGGGGGAATACCACACTCACACACATTTTTTTTTCATTCTTTTATCACCCATACCCCTTTGTTTATTATTTCACCCTAGTGCACCAACAAAACATGTTTCAACATGTTTTCTTTGCCCATAAACCATGTCATGGCCAGCCACTAAGCTTCCTTTGGGGAAATTTGACATGCAAATCCTTTATTTTTGCATGCATGATTAACTAGTCATCACACATTTCCCCATCACACTTTCAAAGTTTACTACTAGGTCCTTTCTAGTGAAATTCACATTTATAACACTAAATTGAATCATCAAAATGTCACACACAAATTAACACATATCATAGGCATCAAAATAAATTTTAAATTATTTTTTATGCCTCGGTTTTGTGGTCCCAAACCACATCCCGACTAGGGTCAATTTTGGGCATCACAACTCTCCCCACTTAAGAAATTTTCGTCCCAAAAATCTTACCGTAAATAGGTTTGGGTATCGCTCTTTCATAGAGTTCTCGATTTCCCAAGTAGCTTCTTCCATCCCGTGTTTGAGCCATAACACTTTCACTAGCGGAACCCGCTTGTTTCGCAACTCTTTCACTTCACGTGATAGGATACTTAATCGGTTCTTCTTCATAACTCATATTGGCTTGAATTTCAACCTCGGACGGACTAATCACGCGATGGATCGGAGATCTATAGCGTCAAGCATCGAAACATGAAAGACATTGTGAATCTTTTCGAGTTCGGGGCAAAATCAAACGATATGCAATCGGACCGACTCGCTCGGATATCTCATATGGCCCAATGAACCTCGGCTCAACTTGCCCTTACTACCGAATCGAGTATCTTTTCCAAGGTGAAACCTTGAGGAACACTTTATCTCCCACCGATGCTCGATGTCTTTACGCTTCAAATCCGCATTTACTTCTCGACGATCGGAGGCTATCTTCGACTTTCACGGATTACTTTCACTTTCTGCTCAAAGATCTCTAATCAAAACCACCCGAAAATTTTGCTTTCACCGAGCTCACCAAAACAATGGTGTACGGCATTTACGACCGTACAAAGCCTCGTAGGGTGCCATCTTAACACTTGATTGAAAACTATTGTTGTGCGAATTCAATCAAAGGCAAATACCGCTTCCATGAACCACTGAACTCGAGGATGCAACATCTTAAAATATCCTCAAGTATCTGAATTGTCCGCTCGGATTGACCATCGGTTTGGGGGTGAAAGGCGGTGTTGAAATGTAGCTTGGTACCCAAAGCTTCTTGCAACTTCTTCCAAAATCGCGAGGTAAATCTCGGATCTCTATCCGACACACGATGGAAATAGGCACCCGTGTAATCTCACAATCGAGAACGTCTGATTCGGCTAGTTTGTCCATTGAAAAGTCCGTGCGTGCGGGGACAAAGTGAGCCGACTTAGTCAATCTATCTACAACGACCCAAATCGCATCCTTCTTACCCCGACAATGGCGGTCCGGATCGAAGTCCATTGTGACACGATCCCATTTCCACTCGGGTATCGTGATCGGTCAAGTAATCCTCAAGGCACTTGATGTTCCGCTTTCACTTGTTGACATATTAAACACCTCAAAACAAAGCTCTGAGATGTCTCGCTTCATACCATGCCACCAAACCGACGCTTCAAATCGTTGTACATCTTCGACTCCCGGGTGGATTGCCATTCGGCTACAATGGGCTTCATTCAAGATATCGAAATAAGTTCAATTCTTTGGAACACACAGACGACTCTGAACCTCAAACAATCGTCATCATCGATCCAAACTCCGATTCCTTGTTCGAACACACTCACCCGCTTTGCAACTAATTCATCGTCGACTTTCTGGGCTTCACAAATTTGATGTGTCAATAATGGTTTGGCTTTCAATTCACTACTAACACATTGTCGGATTGAACGGACAAGTGCACATTCATCGCTCAGAAGCGAATAATGATTTACGACTTAAGGCATCAAGAACTACATTCGCTTTTCCGGTGATAGTCAATGACCAGCTCATAATCCTTTAATAGCTCGAGCCAACATCTTTGTCGCAGATTTAAGTCTCTTTGGGTCATCAAATATTTGAGACTTTTGTGATCCGAATACACATGGCACTTCTCACCAAATAAGTAATGTCGCCATATCTTTAAAGCGAATACGATGGCGACCAATTCGAGATCATGGGTCGGATAATTTTTCTCATGTGGCTTTAATTGCCTCGACGATAGGCCACAACTCGACCTTCTTGCATCAATACACAACCTAACCCAAGTAGGGAGGCGCCACTATAGATGACAAACTCTTTGCCGATTCGGGTTGCACTAGAATTGGGGCTTTAGTCAAATAAGTTTTCAGTTGATCAAAACTTTTCTCGACATTTCTCCGACCATTCAAACCTTACATCCTTTTGGAGTAGCCGTCATTGGCGTGGCTATCGTTGAGAAACCTTTAAAAATCGTTTAATAACCGCCAAATTTAAAAGCTCGAACCTCGGTAATATTCCTGAGGCTTCCAGCTAAGTATGGTCAAATTTTGTTCGGTCGACTCGAATACCGATGCGATATCACATGCCCCAAGAAGCTAACCTCTTAACCGTAACTTACACTTGTCAACTTAGCATACAATTGCTTATCCCGTAAAATTTGCAAAGACTAACCTCGTGTGTTCAAAGATGTTCGGCCTCATTTCTTGAATAGACCAAGATGTCATCAATGAACACGACTACGAACCGATCCAAATATGGTCTAAAGATCCGATTCATTAAATCCATAAATACCGCAGGGCATTAGTAAGCCCAAACGGCATCACTAGGAACTCGTAGTGACCATATCTCGCTCAAGGCGGTCTTGGGTACGCCCAAATCTCGAATTCGCAATTGATAATAGCCCGATCTCAAATCTATTTTCGAGAACACCGAGGCTCCCTTCATTGATCGAACAAGTCATCGATACGTGATAACGGATATTTGTTCTTTATCGCCGCTTTATTAAGTCGACGATAGTCGATGCACGACCTCATGGTTCCATCCTTCTTTTCACAAACAACACCGGCGCACCCTAAGGCGAAAAACTCTCGGCGAGCAAAACCTCTATCCACCAATTCTTGCAATCGAGCTTTCAACTCCTTTAATTCCGTTGGTGCCATACGATACGGAGCTATCGAAATTGGAGTGGTACCAGGTACCAAATCGATGCCAAACTCTATTTCCCGAACAGGTGGTAAACCCGGAAATTCTTCAGGGAAAACATCCGGGTATTCACAAACCACTGGCACAGATTCGGGTTTCTTTTCTAACTCCTTGTCATCGAGCATATACGCAAGGTACGCTTCGCACCCTTTTCTTACATATTTCTGGGCCAACATTGCCGATATTACGGTGGCAAGCCCTTTAAGTCTCAGAGACTCAACCCAATTATCTCGTTATTCGTGCACCTCAAATCGATAGTCTTGCTTTTGCAATTTACAACCGCATCGTGCATGGTCAACCAATCCAAACCAAGAATAACGTCAATTCATCGAACGGCAAAAGCATCAAGTCCGCCAAAACAAGAACCTCTAATACTAGGGGACTTTTCTTGCACACTTTGTTGACAAGCACGTAATGACCCAAGGGTTTGACACCGAATTACAAACTCAAGAGACTCAATAGGCAAAGTCTTCTTTGATGCTAAGGTTTCACATATATAAGAATGAGTAGAACCAGGTCAATCAAAGCAATCACATTAGTATCGAAAAGAGTGAAAGTACCAAGAATAACATCCGGTGGCAAAGATCCTCGGCGTGCGCCGATGGCATAAGTCCTAGCAGGAGCACGAGCCTCGGGTCTTGTTGTAGCATCTCTCGACCCTCTCTGACCGCCACTAGCATTGCCCGCATTCCTGGATGGCCTACCTCGAGCAGTGGTAGCCCCCGGGTTTCCACTTTGACTTACATTTTGTTCAAGTAACCTCGGCGGGTCCTTGATAAAGTGGTCGGTGATCCACACTTATAGCAAGAGCGATCACGAAACCTCTGACTCCCGAATGCCATTTGCCACAATGCGGACACTCCGCTCTCTCTCGGTGATCATTTCCACCATCAAGCGATCAAGTGACTCGTGTGGTCACGGGGTCGATCGCGATCTCGCCTAGAAAAGCCCGGCGCCTCTAGACCGCTCACATCATCTCGAAATCTCTTCGATGCTCATTGAAGAGACTTTCCCGAGGACCTTTTTCAAATTCTCCAGTTCCCACATCAACTTTTCGTTTCTCCTTTCTAAGCTCTTCGGCTTTACAAGCTAGCTCAACAAGTACTACGAACTCTCGTATTTCGAGAATGCCAACGAACATCCTTATATCATCATTCAGCCCATCCTCGAGCGTTTACATATATAGCTTTGACGAAATGCATTCTCGCGTGTCTGGCTAAGCCTCACAAATTTTCGTCAGAGTCGGTGAATCGACATAGAGCCTTGCTTAAGATCAAGAAATTCCTTTCGCTTTTGGTCGATGAATCTCGACCAATATACTTTTTTCTAACTTCGGTTTGAAAGAACTCCCAAGTCACTTGCTCTCTAGGCACCACAGTCGAGTACTCCACCAATAGTAGGCGGAATCGCGTAGCAAGGAGATGGTACACTTTAAGCACTCATCGGGTGTACAAGATAGCTCATCGAGCACCGGATAGTGTTGTCCAACCAAAATTCAGCTTGCTCGGCATCGCCATCATCCGTAGCTTTAAATTCAGAGCCTCATGTTTTGAATTACATCGACTGGGGCTTACTTGACCTTACTTGGTCGATTCACGGAGGTATTGTAGGTACGGGGTTTCATTTGTCGGGAATGGAGGTTGTGGAACAGTAGTGTTAGTTTGAATGTATTGGTTAAACCAATCATTCATCACACTATAAAAGGCTTGCCTAGCCTCATCATTCGGATTGTCGGCAATAGGTTGAGAGTCTGTCATTGTTGTCCCTTGCGCGAGCAGCGCCACACTCTCCACATTATCGCCTATTGCTCGGTTGGGATCGGGATCCATTGCAAAACAAACACAAATTGATTGTCGTAAATCACCACACTATCAATTTATCACTTAATGGCATGTATAGCTAGACCCCAAACATATCACGGTAGTCCTAGAATCGACTAAACCGTAGCTCGATACCAATAAAATTGTAACACCCCAAACCCGAGACCGCTGCGGTTGTCGGACGCGAGGGGTTAACGAGCCAAATCCACATATTGCACCGACCAATTTGACATTTCCAGACAAGCTGGAAATGTGCGCCACTGTCGCCTTAAAAATCATATCTCGAGTTTCAAAACTCGAAACTGATTCCGTAAATTTTCCTGAATTTAGACTCATATATCCATCCATGGATTTATTTCTGAAATTTTGGTCGGGCCAATTGGTACAGTTTATTAGTTAAAGTCACCCATGTTACAGGGTCGACTACACTGACCTTCGTGCGTTACAACTTGAATATCTCTCTGTACAGGGCTTTAATACTGGTGGCGTTTGTTTCTAATGAAACTAGACTCAAAATGGAATCTGCACATATAAGGAATGACTTCTAATTCCTTTTGGAGAATTTATGGTAATTTTCAAAGTCGCGACAGGGGACCCAGAAACCGTTCTGATCCTGTCTCACGAGAACTTTAATATCTCTCGGTATACTGTTCATATGATCGTTTTGTTACTTTCATATGAAAATAGACTCGTCAAGGTTCGTTTACATAACTTATTCACTATTTAATACCATTCCTACAAATTTTGGCGATTTTCAAATCCGCACCACTGCTGCTACCAGCATCTGTTTTCAAGGTAACTTTATCTATCTCGTGGTTTCCATGGGCCAACTATAATTTTGACATACATAGGTCCACATATGATCACATTTAGCCATTCTAATGGCTAATCGTGTGACCAATACTCTCATTCCAAACCATAATCACATCATGAAACCAAATATAATTACAAAGCACAAATGGTCAAATTCCATCCTCCACTTTTACGAACCATTTTCGCATGGCCGCACACATATACATCACAAAGAACTTACAAACAGCCGGGGTAGTCCTATACATGCCATATCCAAAGTTCAACCCAAAGAGTACCAAAAGGGGTTCGATAGTGTGGATGACTTCACTTCAATGATCCCGAATCCGATCGCTAACGAGCAAAATCTATAAAAGCGAGAAACAAAGGAACGGAGTAAGCAATTTATGCTTAGTAAGTTTCGAGCCATAATATACACACAACCAAAGCATAGCATTCAAGTAGCTAAACAATAATTCATATGCACAATTTCTCAAAGACATGCTTACTTCACAATCCCAACTCTTATATTCATACATAAATAACGGCTTAGTTAAGGCCGATAGCTCGCTTATCATTGGAGCGAATATTCATACGCAAGATTACTCATAGTGTGCAAAGCACACACAAACACACCTTGTTGTTGGGAGTTCACAAGTGCATTAACTGAAAATTTTCCAGCAAGCTTATAATTTTCAAAACACATACCTTCGGAGTTTAACCGGATATAGCTACTGCTCAAACGCTTCGGGACATAGCCCGTTATGGTAACCCGCACAAATGCCTTCGGACTTAACCCGATATCACAACTCGCACAATTGCCTTCGGGCTTAGCCCGATATCATAGTCGCACAATTGCCTTCGGCTTAACCCGGATATCACAACTCGCACAATTGCCTTCGGCTTAACCCGATATCACAACTCGCACAATTGCCTTGAGCTTAGCCCTGATATCACAACTCGCACATTCATACACATCTTTGTTTCAATTTCATAACAAACTTTTATGCACAATTTACTTAATCAAGAATATCATTTCGGCTCAATGGCCACATACAAGGGCACAATTTCGATTGCTTAATACTTCATTCAATCGAATCAAAATCTAAGTTTCGATACTCAAAACTTACCTTGAGGTTGTCGAGCGCCCAACGACTATTCAATCACCTTTTCTTTTCCTTTATTGGAGCTAGTTCCCCTTTGTTCTTGAGCTTAATCTTGATGCAAGTATAGCCAAATCTCCTTCTAGTTCTCTTCTAAACCAAAAATGGAGCAAAAATCCCTTTCTTCCTCCTTATGATTTTCGGCCAAAAGATGAGAAAGGATGAACACAACAATTTTTTTTCTTCCTTCTTTCTCAACTCACGGCAAGGGGAATACCACACTCACACACATTTTTTTTTTCATTCTTTTATCACCCATACCCCTTTGTTTATTATTTCACCCTAGTGCACCAACAAAACATGTTTCAACATGTTTTCTTTGCCCATAAACCATGTCATGGCCAGCCACTAAGCTTCCTTTGGGGAAATTTGACATGCAAATCCCTTTATTTTTGCATGCATGATTAACTAGTCATCACACATTTCCCCATCACACTTTCAAAGTTTACTACTAGGTCCTTTCTAGTGAAATTCACATTTATAACACTAAATTGAATCATCAAAATGTCACACACAAATTAACACATATCATAGGCATCAAAATAAATTTTTAATTATTTTTTTATGCCTCGGTTTTGTGGTCCCGAAACCACATCCCGACTAGGGTCAATTTTGGGCTGTCACACCCTTAGTCATGCAGGAGCCTCGGGCACCATCGGCACCTTGGTGCTCGGATGTGCGGGAGGCTCGGGCACCATCGACAACCTAGGCCTTTGGTCGTGCGGGAGCCTCGGGCACCATCTGCACCCTAGGCCCCTGGTCGTGCGGGAGCCTCGGGCACAATGGCAACCTAGGCCCTTGGTCGTGCGAGATCCTCGGGACTATCGACACCTAGGCCCTTGGTCGTGCGGGAGTCTCGGCCACCATCGGTACCTTGGTGCTTTGATGTGCGGGAGCCTCGGACACCATCGGTAACCTAGGCCCTTGGTCGTGCGGGAGACTCGAGCACCATCAGTAACCTAGGCCCCTGGTTGTGCGGGAGCCTCGGGTACCATCGGAAACCTAGGCCTTGATCATGCGAGAACCTCGGGCACACCTTGGTACTTGGATGTGCGGGAGGCTCGGACACCATCGACAACCTAGGCCCTTGGTCGTGCGGGAGCCTCGGGCACCATGGGCACCTTGATGCCTTGGATGTGCGGGAGCATCGGTCACCATCGGCAACCTAGGCCCTAGGTTGTGCGGGAGCCTCGGGCACCCTCGGGAACCTAGGCCCCTGATCGTGCGAGAGCCTCGGTACCATTGGCAACCTAGGCCCTTGGTCGTACGGGAGGCTCGGGCACCATCGGCACCTAAGCCCTTGGTCGTGCGGGAGCCTTGGACACCATCGGCACCTTGGCTCTTGGTTGTGCGGGAGCCTCGGGCACCATTGCACCTTGGTGATTAGATGTGCGAGAGCCTCGAGCACCATCGGTAACCTAGGCTCTTGGTCCTGCGAGAGCCTCAACCACCATCAACATCTTGGCCCTTGGTCGTGCGGGAGCCTCGAGCACCATCGGCACCTTCGTGCTTAGATGTGCGGGAGCCTCGGGCACCATCGGCAACCTAGGCCCTTGGTCGTACAGAAGCCTCGGGCACCATCGGTAACCTAGGACCCTGGTCGTGCGGGATCCTCAGGCACCATCGGTAACCTAGGTTCTTTGTCGTGCGGGAGCCTCAGCCACCATCGGCACCTAGGCCTTTGGTCGTGAGGGAGCCTCGGACACCATCGGTATCCTAGGCCCTTGGTCCTGCGGGAGCTTTGGGCACAATCGGCAACCTAGGCCCCCGGTCGTGCGGGGGCCTCGGGCACCAACGGTAACCTAGGCCCTTGGTAGTACGAGAGCTTCGGTACCATCGGCAACCTAGCCCTTTGGTCGTGCGGGAGCCTCAGGCACCATCGACACTTAGGCCGTTGGTCGTGCGGGAGCCTCGGACACTATCGGCACCTTTGTCTTGATGTGCGGAGCCTCGGGCACCATTTCGTAACCTAGGATCCTCGGTCGTAAGGGAGCCCTCGGGCACCATCGGTAACATAGGCCCCTGGTCGTACGGCAGCCTCGGACACCATTGGCAACCTAGGCCATTGGTCGTTCGAGAGCCTCGGGACCATCGGCACCTAGGCCCCTTGTCGTGCGAGAGCCTCGGCCACCATCGGCACCTTGGTACTTAGATATGCGGGAGCCTCGGACACCATCGGCAACTTAGGCCCTTGGTCGTGCGGGAGACCCAGGCACCATCGGCAACCTAGGCCCCTGGTCGTCCGGGAGCCTCGGGCACCAACGTCAACCTAGGGCCGTGGTCGTGCGGGAGCTTCAACACCATCGGTAACCTAGGCCCCTGGTCATGCGGGTGCCTCAAGCACCATCGGTAACCTAGGCCCTTCGTCGTGCTAGAGCCACGGGCACCATCGGCACCTAGGCCCTTGGTCGTGCTGGAGCCTCGGGCACCATCGCCACTTTGGTGCTCGGATGTGCGGGAGCCTCGGGCACCATCGGCAACCTAGGCCCTTGGTCGTGCGGGAGCCTCGAGCACCATCTATAACCTAGGCCCCTGGACGTACGGGAGCATCGGGCACCATCGGAAACCTAGGCCCTTGGTCGTGCGAGAGCCTCGGGACTATCGGCACCTAGGCCCTTGGACGTGCGTGAGCCTCGGCCACCATCAAGACCTTGGTGCTAGGATTTCTGGAGCCTCGGACACCATCGGCAACCTAGGCCCTTAGTCGTGCGGGAGCCTCGGGCACCATCGGCAACCCTAGCCCCGGTCGTTCGGGAGCATCGGGCACCATCGGCACCTTGGTCCTTGGATGTGGAGCCTCGAACACCATCGGCAACCTAGGCCCTTGGTGCATGGGAGCCACGGCACCATCGGCAACCTAGGCCCCTGGTCGTGCAGCCTCGGGCATCATCGGCCCCTAGGCCCTTGGTCGTCAAGGAAGCCTCGGGACTATCGGCACCTAGGCCCTTGGTCATGCGAGAGCCTCGGGACTATCGGCACCTAGGCCCTTGGTCGTACGGGAGCCTCGGCCACCATCGGCACCTTGGTGCTTGGATGTGTGGGAGCCCCGGACACCATCGGCAACCTAGGCCCTTGGTCGTGCAGGAGCCTCGGGCACCATCGGTACCTAGGCTCTTGGTCGTGCGGGAGCCTCGGGCACCATCGGCACCTAGGTCGTTGGTCGTGCGGGAGCCTCGGGCACCATCGGTACCTTGGTGCTAGGATGTGCGGGAGCCTCGGACACCATCGGTAACCTAGGCTCTTGGTCATGCAGGAGCCTCGGGCACCATCGGCAACCTAGCCCCTGGTCGTGCGGGAGCCTCGGGCACCATCGGCACCTTGGTGCTTGGATGTGCGAGAGCCTCGGACACCATCGGTAACCTAGGCCCTTGGTCATGCGGGAGCCTCGGGCATCATCGGCACCTAGGCCCTTGGTCGTGCGAGAGCCTCGGCACTATCGGCACCTAGACCCTTGGTCATACGGGAGCCTCGGCCACCGTCGGCACCTTGGTGCTTGGATGTGTGGGAGCCTCGGACACCATCCGCAACCTAGGCCCCTGGTCGTGCGAGAGACTCGAGCACCATCAGTAACCTAGGCCCCTGGTTGTGCGGGAGCCTCGGGTACCATCGGAAACCTAGGCCTTGATCATGCGAGAACCTCGGGCACACCTTGGTACTTGGATGTGCGGGAGGCTCGGACACCATCGGCAACCTAGGCCCTTGGTCGTGCGGGAGCCTCGGGCACCATGGGCACCTTGATGCCTTGGATGTGCGGGAGCATCGGTCACCATCGGCAACCTAGGCCCTAGGTTGTGCGGGAGCCTCGGGCACTATCGGGAACCTAGGCCCCTGATCGTGCGAGAGCCTCGGTACCATTGGCAACCTAGGCCCTTGGTCGTACGGGAGGCTCGGGCACCATCGGCACCTAAGCCCTTGGTCGTGCGGGAGCCTTGGACACCATCGGCACCTTGGCTCTTGGTTGTGCGGGAGCCTCGGGCACCATTGCACCTTGGTGATTAGATGTGCGAGAGCCTCGAGCACCATCCAGAACCTAGGCTCTTGGTCCCATGAGAGCCTCAACCACCATCAACACCTTGGCCCTTGGTCGCGGGAGCCTCGAGCACCATCTCACCACCTTCGTGCTTAGATGTGCGGGAGCCTCGGGCACCATCGGCAACCTAGGCCCTTGGTCGTACAGAAGCCTCGGGCACCATCGGCAACCTAGGACCCTGGTCGTGCGGGATCCTCAGGCACCATCGGTAACCTAGGTTCTTTGTCGTGCGGGAGCCTCAGCCACCATCGGCACCTAGGCCTTTGGTCGTGAGGGAGCCTCGGACACCATCGGTATCCTAGGCCCTTGGTCCCGGGAGCTTTGGGCTGTCGGCAACCTAGGCCCCTGTCAGGGGGCCTCGGGCCCAACCAGTAACCTAGGCCCTTGGTAGTACGAGAGCTTCGGTACCATCGGCAACCTAGCCCCTTGGTCATGCGGGAGCCTCAGGCACCATCGACACTTAGGCCGTTGGTCGTGCGGGAGCCTCGGACACTATCGGCACCTTTGTCTTGGATGTGCGGGAGCCTCGGGCACCATTTCGTAACCTAGGATCCTGGTCGTGCGGGAGCCTCGGGCACCATCGGTAACCTAGGCCCCTAGTCGTACGGCAGCCTCGGACACCATTGGCAACCTAGGCCATTGGTCGTTCGAGAGCCTCGGGACCATCGGCACCTAGGCCCCTTGTCGTGCGGGAGCCTCGGCCACCATCGGCACCTTGGTACTTAGATATGCGGGAGCCTCGGACACCATCGGCAACTTAGGCCCTTGGTCGTGTGGGAGACTCAGGCACCATCGGCAACCTAGGCCCCTGGTCGTCCGGGAGCCTCGGGCACCAACGTCAACCTAGGGCCGTGGTCGTTCGGGAGCTTCAACACCATCGGCAACCTAGGCCCCTGGTCATGCGGGTGCCTCAAGCACCATCGGCAACCTAGGCCCTTCGTCGTGCTAGAGCCACGGGCACCATCGGCACCTAGGCCCTTGGTCGTGCTGGAGCCTCGGGCACCATCGCCACTTTGGTGCTCGGATGTGCGGGAGCCTCGGGCACCATCGGCAACCTAGGCCCTTGGTCGTGCGGGAGCCTCGGGCACCATCTATAACCTAGGCCCCTGGACGTACGGGAGCATCGGGCACCATCGGAAACCTAGGCCCTTGGTCGTGCGAGAGCCTCGGGACTATCGGCACCTAGGCCCTTGGACGTGCAGGAGCCTCGGCCACCGTCAGCACCTTGGTGCTAGGATTTGCGGGAGCCTCGGACACCATCGGCAACCTAGGCCCTTAGTCGTACGGGAGCCTCGGGCACCATCGGCAACCTAGCCCCTGGTCGTTCGGGAGCATCGGGCACCATCGGCACCTTGGTCCTTGGATGTGCGGGAGCCTCGAACACCATCGGCAACCTAGGCCCTTGGTCTGTGGGAGCCACGGGCACCATCGACAACCTAGGCCCCTGGTCGTGCGGGAGCCTCGGGCATCATCGGCACCTAGGCCCTTGGTCGTGCGGGAGCCTCGGGACTATCGGCACCTAGGCCCTTGGTCATGCGAGAGCCTCGGGACTATCGGCACCTAGGCCCTTGGTCGTACGGGAGCCTCGGCCACCATCGGCACCTTGGTGCTTGGATGTGTGGGAGCCCCGGACACCATCGGCAACCTAGGCCCTTGGTCGTGCAGGAGCCTCGGGCACCATCGGTACCTAGGCTCTTGGTCGTGCGGGAGCCTCGGGCACCATCGGCACCGAGGTCGCTGGTCGTCTTGGGAGCCTCGGGCACCATCGGTACCTTGGTGCTAGGATGTGCGGGAGCCTCGGACACCATCGGTAACCTAGGCTCTTGGTCATGCGGGAGCCTCGGGCACCATCGGCAACCTAGCCCCAGTCGTGCAGGGAGCCTCGGCACCATCGGCACCTTGGTGCTTGGATGTGCGGGAGCCTCGGACACCATCGGCAACCTAGGCCCTTGGTCATGCGGGAGCCTCGGGCATCATCGGCACCTAGGCCCTTGGTCGTGCGAGAGCCTCGGCACTATCGGCACCTAGACCCTTGGTCATACGGGAGCCTCGGCCACCGTCGGCACCTTGGTGCTTGGATGTGTGGGAGCCTCGGACACCATCCGCAACCTAGGCCCCTGGTCGTGCGAGAGTGTCGGCACCTTCGGCAACCTAGGCCCCTGGTCGTGCGGGAGCCTCGGGTACCATCGGCGACCTAGGCCTTGATCGTGCGAGAACCTCAGGCACACCTTGGTGCTTGGATGTGCGGGAGCCTCGGACACCATCGGCAACCTAGGCCCTTGGTTGTGGGGGAGCCTCGGTCACCATCGGGAACCTAGGCCCCTGGTCGTGCGAGAGCCTCGGTACCATCAGGAACCTAGGCCCTTGGTAATGCGGGAGCCTCAGGCACCATCGGCACCAAGGCCCTTGGTCGTGCGAGAGCCTCGGGCACCATCAGCACCTTGGTGCTTGAATGTGCGGGAGCCTCGGGCACCATCGGTAACCTAAGCCCTTGGTCGTACGGGAGCCTCGGGCACCATCGACAACTTAGGCCCTTGGTCATTCGAGAGCCTCGGGACCATCAGCACCTACACTCTTGGTCGTGCGAGAGCCTCGGCCACCATCTGCACCTTGGTACTTAGATGTGCGGAAGCCTCAGACACCATCGGCAACCTAGGCCCTTGGTCAGGCGGGAGCCTCAGGCACCATCGGCAACCTAAGTCCCTGGTCGTGCGGGAACTTCGGGCACCATCGGCAACCTAGGCCCTTGGTCGTGCAGGAGCTTCGAACACCATCGGCAACCTAGGCCCCTGGTCATGCGAGAGCCTCGGGAACCATCGGCACCTAGGCCCTTGGCCGTGCGGGAGCCTCGGGCACCATCGGCACCTTGGTGCTCGAATGTGCGGGAGCCTCGGGCACCATCGGTAACCTAGGCCCTTGGTCGTGCGGGAGCCTCGAGCACCATCGACAACCTAGGCCCTTAGTCGTGCGAGAGCCTCGGGACTATCGGGACCTTGGTGCTTGGATGTCCGGGAGCCTCGGACACCATCGGCAACCTATGCCCTTGGTCGTGCGGGAGCCTCGGGCACCATCGGTAACCTAGGCCCCTGGTCGTGCGAGAGCCTCGTGTACAATCGTCAACCTTGGCCTTGATCGTTCGAGAACCTCGGGCACACCTTGCAGCTTGGATGTGCGGGAGCCTCGGACACCATCGGTAACCTAGGCCCTTGGTCGTGCGGAAGTATCGGGCACCATCGGCACCTTGGTGCCTTGGATGTGCAGGAGCCTCGGTCACCATCGGCAACCTAGGCACTTGGTTGTGCGGAAGCCTCAGGCACCATCGGGAACCTAGGCCCCTGGTCGTGCGCGAGCCTCGGTACCATCGGCAACCTGTGCCCTTGGTTGTGCGGGAGCCTGGGGCACCATTGGCAACCTCGGCCCTTGGTCGTACGGGATCCTCGGGCACCATCGGCAACCTAGGCCCCTGGTCATGCGGGAGCCTCAGGCACCGTCGGCAACCTAGGTTCTTGGTCGTGCGGGAGCCTCAGCCACCATCGGCACCTAGGCCTTTGGTCGTGAGGGAGCCTCGGACACCCTCGGCAACCTAGGCCCTTGGTCGTGCGGGAGCTTCGGGCACAATCGGTAACCTAGGCCCCCGGTCGTGCGGGAGCCTCAGGCAGAAACGGTAACATAGGGCCTTGGTCGTGCGAGAGCCTCGGTACCATCGGCAACCTAGCCCTTTGGTAGTGCGGGAGCCTCGGACACCATCGGTAACCTAGGCCCTTGGTCGTGCGGGAGCTACGGGCACTATCGGTAACCTAGGCCCCTGGCCGTACGTGTGCCTCGGGCACCATCGGCAACCTAGGCCCTTGGTAGTTCGAGAGCCTCGGGCACCATCGGCACCTAAGCCTTTGGTCGTGCGGGAGCCTCGGGCACTATCGGCACCTTGGTGCTTGGATGTGCGGGAACCTCGGGCACCATTTGGCAACCTAGGCCCCTGGTCGTGTGGGAGCCTCGGGCACCATCGGCAACCTAGGCCCTTGGTTGTACGGGAGCCTCAGGCACCATCTGGAACCTGGGCCCCTGGTCATGCGAGAGCCTCGGTACCATCGGCAACCTAGGCCCTTGGTCGTGCGGGAGCCTCGGGCACCATAAGCACCTAAGCCCTTGGTTGTGCGGGAGCCTCGGGCACCATCGGCAACCTAGGCCCTTGGTCGTACGGGAGCCTCGGGCACCATTGGCAACCTAGGCCCTTGGTCATTCGAGAGCCTCGGGACCATCGGCACCTAGGCTCTTGGTCGTGCGGGAGCCTCAGGCACCATCGGTACCTTGGTACTTAGATGTGCAGGAGCTTCGGATACCATCGGCAACCTAGGCCCTTGGTCGTGTGGGAGCCTCGGGCACCATCGGCAACCTAGGCCCTTGTTTGTGCGGCAGCTTCGAACACCATCGACAACCTAGGCCCCTGGTCATGCGGGAGCCTCGGGCACCATCGGTAACCTAGGCCCTTGGTCGTGCGAGAGCCTCGGGCACCATCGACACCTAGGCCCTTGGTCGTGCAGGAGCCTCGGGCACCATCGGCACCTTGGTGCTCGGATGTGCGGGAGGCTCGGGCACCATCGGTAACCTAGGCCCTTGGTCGTGCGGGAGCCTCGGGCACCATCTGTACCCTAGGCCCCTGGTCGTGCGGGAGCCTCGGGCACAATGGCAACCTAGGCCCTTGGTCGTGCGAGAGCCTCGGGACTATCGACACCTAGGCCCTTGGTCGTGCGGGAGTCTCGGCCACCATCGGTACCTTGGTACTTTGATGTGCGGGAGCCTCGGACACCATCGGCAACCAGGCCCTTGGTCGTGCGGGAGACTCGAGCACCATCGGTAACCTTGGCCCCTGGTTGTGCGGGAGCCTTGGGTACCATCGGAAACCTAGGCCTTGATCATGCGAGAACCTCGGCCACTCCTTGGTGCTTGGATGTGCGGGAGCCTCGGACACCATCGGCAACCTAGGCCCTTGGTCGTGCGGGAGCCTCGGGCACCATCGGCACCTTGGTGTCTTGGATGTGTGGGAGCATCGGTCACCATCGGCAACCTAGGCCCTTGGTTGTGCGGGAGCCTCCGGCACCATCGGGAACCTAGGCCCCTGATCGTGGGAGAGCCTCGGTACCATTGGCAACCGAGGCCCTTGGTCGTACGGGAGGCTCGGGCACCATCGGCACCTAGGCCCTTGGTCGTAAGGGAGCCTTGGACACCATTGGTACCTTGGTGCTTGGATGTGCGGGAGCCTCGGGCACCATCGGTAACCTAGGCCCTTGGTCGTACGGGAGTCTCGGGCACCATCGGCAACCTAGGCTCTTGGTCGTGCAAGAGCCTCAACCACCATCGGCACCTTGGCTCTTGGTTGTATGGGAGCCTTGGGCACCATTGCACCTTGGTGATTGGATGTGAGAGAGCCTCGAGCACCATTGGTAACCTAAGCTCTTGGTCCTCCGAGAGCCTCAACCACCATCAACACCTTGGCCCTTGGTAGTACGGGAGCCTCGAGCACCATCGGCACCTTGGTGCTTGGATGTGCGGGAGCCTCGGGCACCATCGGCAACCTAGGCCCTTGGTCGTACAGGAGCCTCGGGCACCATCGGCAACCTAGGTTCTTGGTCGTGCGGGAGCCTCAGCCACCATCGGCACCTAGGCCTTTGGTCATGAGGGAGCCTCGGACACCATCGGCAACCTAGACCCTTGGTCCTGCGTGAGCTTTGGGCACAATCGGCAACCTAGGCCCCCGGTCGTGCGGGAGCCTCGGGCACCAACGGTAACCTAGGCCCTTGGTCGTGCAAGAGCCTCGGTACCATCGGCAACCTAGCCCCTTGGTCGTGCGGGAGCCTCGGGCACCATCGGCACCTAGGCCCTTGGTTGTGCGGGAGCCACGGATACTATCGGCACCTTTGTCTTGGATGTGCGGGAGCCTCGGGCACCATTTTGCAACCTAGGCCCCAGGTCGTGCGGGAGCTTCGGGCACCATCGGTAACCTAGGTCCCTGGTCATATGGCAGCCTCGGACACCATCGGCAACCTAGGCCATTGGTCGTTCGAGAGCCTCGGGACCATCGGCACCTAGGCCCCTTGTCGTGCGGGAGCCTCGGCCACCATCGGCACCTTGGTACTTGGATATGCGGGAGCCTCGGACACCATCGGCAACCTAGGCCCTTGGTCGTGCGGGAGACTCAGGCACCATCGGCAACCTAGGCCCCTGGTCGTGCGGGAGCCTCGGGCACCACCGGCAACCTAGGGCCGTGGTCGTGCGGGAGCTTCAACACCATCGGCCACCTAGGCCCCTGGTCATGCGGGTGCCTCGGGCACCATCGGTAACCTAGGCCCTTCGTCGTGCTAGAGCCACGGGCACCATCGGTACCTAGGCCCTTGGTCGTGCTGGAGCCTCGGGCACCATCGGCACTTTGGTGCTCGGATGTGTGGGAGCCTCGGGCACCATCGGCAACCTAGGCCCTTGGTAGTGCGGAAGCCTCGGGCACCATCTATAACCTAGGCCCCTGGTCGTACGGGAGCATCGGGCACCATCGGAAACCTAGGCCCTTGGTCGTGGGAGAGCCTCGGGACTATCGGCACCTAGGCCCTTGGTCGTGCAGGAGCCTCGGCCACCATCAGCACCTTGGTGCTAGGATGTGCGGGAGCCTCGGACACCATCGGCAACCTAGGCCCTTGGTCGTGCGAGAGCCTCGGGCACCATCGGCAACCTAGCCCCTGGTCGTGCGGGAGCCTCGGGCACCATCGGCACCTTGGTGCTTGGATGTGCGGGAGCCTCGGACACCATCGGCAACCTAGGCTCTTGGTCTGCGGGAGCCACGGGCACCATCGGCAACCTAGGCCCCTGGTCGTGCGGGAGCCTCGAGCATCATCGGCACTTAGGCCCTTGGTCGTGCGGGAGCCTCAGGACTATTGGCAACTAGGCCCTTGGACCTGCGAGAGCCTCGGGACTATCGGCACCTAGGCCCTTGGTCGTACGAGACCCTCGGGACTATCGGCACCTAGGCCCTTGGTCGTACGGGAGCCTCGGCCACCATCGGCACCTTGGTGCTTGGATGTGCGGGAGCCTCGGATACCATCGGCAACCTAGGCCCTTGGTCGTGCGGGAGCCTCGGGCACCATCTATAACCTAGGCCCCTGGTCGTGCGGGAGCCTCGGGAACCATCGGCAACCTAGGCCGTGATCGTGCGAGAACCTCGGGCACACCTTGGTACTTGGATGTGCGAGAGCCTCGAACACCATCGACAACCTAGGCCCTTGGTCGTACGGGAGCCTCGGGCACCATCGGCACCTTGGTCCCTTGGATGTGCGGGAGCCTGGGTCACCATTGGCAACCTAGGCCCTTGGTTTTGCGGGAGCCTCGTGCACCATCGGGAACCTAGGCCCCTGGTCGTGTGAGAGCCTCGGTACCATCGGCAACCTAGGCCCTTGGTCGTGCGGGAGCCTCGGGCACCATCGGCACCTAGGCCCTTGGTCGTGCGGAAGCCCTGGGCGCCATCAGCACCTTGGTGCTTGGATTTGTGGGAGCCTCAGGCACCATCGGTAACCTAGGCCCTTGGTCGTACGGGAGCCTCGGGCACCATTGACAACCTAGGCCCTTGGTCGTTCGAGAGCCTCGGGACCATCGGCACCTAGACTCTTGGTCGTGCGGGAGCCTCGGCCACCATCGGCACCTTGGTACTTGGATGTGCGGGAGCCTCGGGCACCATCTGCAGCCTAGGCCCCTGGTCGTACGGGAGCCTCGGGCACCATCTGAAACCTAGGCCCTTGGTCGTACAGGAGCCTCGGGCACCATCGGCACCTTGGTGCTAGGATGTGCGGGAGCCTCGGACACCATCTGCAACCTAGGCCCTTGGTCGTGCGGGAGCCTCGGGCACCATCTGCAACCTAGACCCCTGGTCGTGCGGGAGCCTCGGGTACCATCGGCAACCTAGGCCTTGATCATGCGAGAACCTCGGGCACACCTTGGTCCTTGTATGTGCGGGAGCCTCGGGCACCATCGGCACTTTGGTGCCTTGGATGTGCGGGAGCCTCGGTCACCATCGGCAACCTAGGCCCTTGGTCGTGCGGGAGCCTCGGGCACCATCGGCACCTTGTTGCCTTGGATGTGCGGGAGCCTCGTGCAGCATTGGCACCTTGGTGCTTTGATGTGCGGGAGCCTCGGACACCATCGGCAACCTAGGACGTTGGATGTGCAGGTGCCTCGAGCAGCAGGGGCATCCTGGTGCCTCGGATGCGCAAGCTAAAGAAAAGTGTCCCCATTTCAGACATACGAATGTTGCCTGGTAGCAGATTGACGAAGTTTTTTTAACTCTTTATGGGGTAGAGATCCGTTGCCCACCGACGTGCCCTCCCCTCGAATCCGAGGTGGGGTGTGTCCGTAGCCCCCACGGGGGTCGAATAGTCTTACAATGACTCACCAACGGTGATGGGTCGATCGCCGGCTCTAGTGGCCGGGGTGATGATTTTTCGGCCGGTCAAGCCCGTGCCCATAGAAATGTACTCAACGACTCCAAAACCAGGTTCCCTATATCAGGCAATGATATGTTGGGGTGGCTTATGCATTGCTATGGGCTTGAGCTTGGCTTACCCATTCTCCCCCGTCATGTTAGGGATGCCTTGTGCCTCCCAAGTCGGTGACCCATCGGCGCCTTGGCCTTGCCAAGGCCATGCCTCCATTCGAAGCTGCTCGTGACCCCAGTACCAAGTCCCTTTGACGGCAACGGCTAACTGGGGGCGAAAGTTGAGTTTTTAGGCTCGGTCTTGGCTCGACCAAGTCCCAATAGGATTTTGTCCCCCGTAGTTCTCATGCTAAGCGTTTGTGGTGTGCCCTCGTTTCATTGTTCCTTCCGCTCCCCTCCCAATACATTTGTTGGGTGGGTTGTTGGCCAGTGTGCGTGGGTGCTACTACTAGTACGCAATGGGCATATGAGTGGTGTTTTGGTTGTGTGTATTGGCAGGCTCCATGCTACCCGCATCGAACTGTCGAGCGACACTCCTCTTCATTGACTTCCCTTGTTCTAATTGAACCCAGGGGGTGCGATCGGGATCCTGTGTTGCGTACCTAAGCTAGATGGAATTATGGATGTGTTGCCGTCCCTTCTCCATCTCGTGCCCTTTGGGGTGCGTGGTGGACCACAATCGTGCCCTGTGTCCCGAGTGTGCCCCCTTAAATCGGTGTGGCTTCGTCGGTACACTGGTGCTCATTTGTGCTTTCGGATGCGGAAAACTACCCAATCCTGACACGGGGAGGTAGTGACAATAAATAACAATACCGGCCTCTATGAGTCTGGTAATTGGAATGAGTACAATCTAAATCCCTTAAAGAGGATCCATTGGAGGGCAAGTCTAGTGCCAAAGAAATTACTGTAATTCCAGCTCAATAGCGTATATTTATGTTGTTGCGCTTAAAAAGCTTGTAGTTGGACTTAGGGGTGGGTCGGTCGGTTCGCCTCACGGTGAGCACCCCTCTCCTGTCGTCCCACCGCGGTGATGCGCCCTCGGCCTTAATTGGCGGGTCGTTCCTCCGGCGTTGTTACTTTGAAGAAATTATGGTGCTCAAAGCAGCCTACGCTGTATACATTAGCATGGGATAACATCATAGGATTTCGATTCTATTGTGTTGGCCTTCGGATCGGAGCAATGATTAACGAGGGACGATCGGGGCATTCGTATTTCATAGTCGAGGTGAAATTCTTGGATTTATGAAAGATGAACAACTGCGAAAGCATTTGCCAAGGATGTTTGCATTAATCAAGAACGAAAGTTGGGGGCTCGAAGACGATCAGATACTGTCCTAGTCTCAACCATAAATGATACCGACCAGGGATAGGCGGATGTTGCTTTTAAGACTCTGTCGGTACTTTATGAGAAATCAAAGTCGTTGGGTTCCGGTGGGAGTATGGTCGCAAGGCTGAAACTTAAAGGAATTAACGGAAGGGCACCACCAGGAGTGGAGCCTGCGGCTTAATTTTACTCAACACGGGGAAACTTACAGGTCCTGACATAGTAAGGATTGACAGACAGAAAGCTCTTTCTTGATTCTATGGGTGGTGGTGCATGGCAGTTCTTAGTTGGTGGACCGATTTGTGCGGTTAATTTCGTTAACTAACGAGACCTCGACCGCTAACTAGCTACACGGAGGTGATCCTTCGTGGCTAGCTTCTTAGAGGGACTATGGCCTTTAGGCGATGGAAGTTTGAGGCAATAACAGTGCTGTGATGCCCTTAGATGTTCGGGGCGCAAGACGTGCGCTACATCGATGTATTCAACGAGTCTATAGCCTTGGCCGACGGGCCCGGTAATCTTTGAAATTTCATCGTGATGGGGATAGATCATTGCAATTGTTGGTTTTCAACGAGGAATTCCTAGTAGCGCGAGCCATCAGCTCGCGTTGACTACGCCCCACGCCTTTGTACACACCGCCGTCGCTCCTATCGATTGAATGGTCCGGTGAAGTGTTTGGATCGCAATGACGGGCGCTTCACGCCCGTGACGATGCCAGAAGTCCACTGAACCTTATCATTTAGAGGAAGGAGAAGTCGTAACAAGGTTTCCGTAGGTGAACATGCGGAAGGATCATTGTCAAAACCTGCCTATCAGAACGACCCGTGAACGCGTTGTATACAACATCGGAGGTGGTGCGGGTGCATCGTCGCCTGTCGCCACCCTCGCGTGTCGGAGCGGCCGGTCTTGTCGTTCCTTTTGCCCATTGGGTGGGGTGAGATGTCAGTATCAACCTCTTCGATGCAAAACGAACAAACCCCCAGCGCGAATCGCGCCAAGGAATCGAAATGAAAAAAGCAACACATCTCTTGTCGCTGCACCATTCGCGGTGTCAGTGCTTCAATGATGTTGTTCTTTTGTTGCAAAGTATATAGAACGACTCTCGAAGCGGATATCTCGGCTCGCGATCGATGAAGAACGTGGCGAAATGCGATACTTGGTGTGAATTGCGTAATCTCGTGAACCATCGAGTCTTTGAGCGCAAATACGCCCCAAGCCATTAGGCCGAGGCACGCCTGCTGGGTGTCACGCATCATCACCCCATCTAACCCCGATCCTCGAGACTTCGGTTGGATCTGCGGCGAAAATTGGCCTCCGTGCGCTCCACGCCGGCGGTTGGCCTAAATTCGAGTCCTCGACGACATAATTGTCGCAACGATCGGTGGTAATCTTGTAAGCAACCTCATTCAAGTCGTGCGCGCTTAAATCGATCGAGACCCTTAAACCCTTTCAAAGATCGCCGCGACTCTGTGTCGGCGGGATTACCCGTGAGTTTAAGCATATCAATAAGCGGAGCAAAAGAAACTTACCATGATTCCCCTAGTAACGGCGAGTGAACCGAGAAAAGCCTAGCTTGAGAATCGGGCACCACCGGCGTTCAAATTGTAGTCTGGAGAAGTGTCCTCAGTGGCGGACCGGGCCCAAGTCCCTAGAAAGGCGCGGGAGAGGGTGAGAGCCTCGTCATGCCCGGACCTGCCGCACCACGAGGCAATCGCCTCTGAAGTCGGGTTGTTTGGAATACACCCTAATCGGGCGGTAAATTCGTCCAAGGCTAAATCGGGCAAGAGACCGATAGCGAACAAGTACCGTGAGGGAAAGATGAAAAGAACTTTGAAAAGAGAGTCAAAGAGTGCTTGAAATTGTCGGGAGGGAAGTGGATGAGGGCCGGCGATGCGCCCCGGTCGGATGTGGAACGGTGAGAG
>CP106683.1:15990228-16032728 GCA_025502765.1 Gossypium herbaceum | reverse complement strand
ATGATTTGCGGGAGTCAAGAAGGAAAAGGTTTCAACCACTACAACGGTGAGTTGAGCTTCTGAAAGGATTTGTTTCGTGGGCGGTGTGTTTTCCAAATGAAGTTCATGTGCTGGAATTGTCGTGGAATGGGAAACCCCGCGAAAATTAGGGAGCTCAAGCAACTAATCGGTGCACACAACCCTGATATTATTTTCTTTAGCGAAACAAAAATGAATGGGAATGACTTTCATAGGGTTCAAAACAAATGCAGGTTGCAAAATTGCTTAACTGTGAATTCTGAGGGTCGGAGTGGGGGTCTTGCGCTGATATGGAAGGAAGGGAAAAATGTCTCCATTCAGAGCTACTCCACACACCACATTGACTCCATTGTTACTTGGGAGAACAACCAGAATATGAGAGTTACGGGTTTTTATGGGCATGCTAATCCAAACCTTAGAAACAACTCTTGGGATATATTGCATCGTGTCGGGGATTCGGTTAGGGAAGATTGGGTTGTAGGGGGGATTTTAACGCAATTCTGAATGATGCTGAGAAAGAGGATGGTCGTAGGGGGTGAGGGCGCAAATGAATGACTTTAAAGCAGTCATGGACGACTTGGCGTTAGTGGATATCAAACCCAACAGTGGATGGTTTACTTGGGTTAATAATAGGAGTGGGGGCGGTCTGGTTAAGGAAAGGATTGATAGATTCCTTAGCTCGGTTTCTTTGGTAGAAAATTTCCCCTTTATAGCAACCAAGGTGGTGAGGTAAACCCAGTCTGATCATGACGCGATTCTCCTGCACTTATGGGGACGTAGACCAAGAGATTATCCCAATGACCATAGATTGTGCTTTAAGTTTGATTTGTGTTGGGCCAGTGACAGGGAGGCAAAAACGATTATTGGTAGTGCGTGGAACAGGGGTGATACATAATATGGGGACAAGATTGAAAGGGTTAGGTCAGTTCTTGGCCATTGGTAATGTCAGAAATATGGAAGAATGAAGAGTGAAATTCGAAGACTGGAAAAAAGTATCGACCGGATTATTGACTCTAGCAGTAGAGGGGACAGTGTCAAGAATTTAAAGGAATCTCGTAAAAGGCTGGATTTTCTTTATGCTAGGGAAGAGAGTTATTGGGCACAAAGGTCTTGATCAAAATGGCTTAGGGAGGGGGATCGGAACACTAGGTATTTCCATGCTAAAGCTACTGGACGGTTAAAGAAGAACTTTATTGAGAAGCTTAAAGTTATGGATGGAAACTGGGTGACAAATCACAAGGCCATAAGTCAAGTGGTAAAAAATTATTTTTTGAGATTGTTTCGGTTAAACGGTCAAAGGGTTGACATACAAGAGGTGGGGTATATTCAGGCGTGTGTAACCAGGGAGACAAATGAGTGGCTTACTAGGGATTATACAGAGAATGAGGTACTTCAGGCCATTAAGCAGATGGATCCCAATAAAGCTCCTAGCATTGACGGTCTTTCCAGAAATTTTTTCAAACATCATTGGGAGATTGTGGAACGCGATACTATTAATTTCTGTTTGGATGTCCTAAATGGGAATAAAAATATTTCTAACCTTAATGAAACTATGATCATTCTATTTCCTAAAATTAGAGATCCATGTGAGCTGACAAATTTTCGTCCTATAAGCTTATGCAGGTTTGTCTACAAGATCATCGCAAAGGTCTATGCCAATCGTTTAAAAGTTGTTTTGCCTAGCTGTATCAACCAAAATCAAAGTGCTTTCGTGCCGGGGAAGATTATTCATGATAATATTCTGATTGCGCACGAACACCTTCACTATCTTCAAAGCTCAAAAAATGGTCCTAATAAAGGGTTCGTTGTCAAGCTCGATATGAGCAAAGCATACGACCGAGTGGAGTGGGATTTTATCGAAACTATTATGCTGAAGGTGGGATTTGATAGGAAATGGATCGATAAAATTATGAATTGCGTTCGTTTGGTTAAATATATGGTGAAGTGTAATAATATTTTATCCGATATTATTATCCCTGAGAGGGGTCTTCGTCAAGGGGATCCTCTCTCCCCTTATTTGTTCTTGTTCTGCATAGAAGCATTCTCGAGAATACTCCTCCAAGCTCAGGAAAATAATATCTTAAGAGGTATTCGGGCTAGTATAAATGGCCCGAGGATAAATCATTTATTTTTTGCTGATGATGCGCTTCTCTTCGTGAGGAATAAAAAGAATGATGTTGAAATGTTAGTCCGTTTGCTTAATTCTTTTTCTAATATCTCCGGACAAGAGATAAACCGTGAGAAATCAATGGTTCTCTTTAGTCCCAATACTCCTAGTACAAATAGAAATGAATTTGGTGATCTGTTAGGTATGACGGTGGTGGAAAATTTGAATAGCTACCTTGGTCTTCCCATCCCGATAGGTAAGAAGAAAATAGTGGCTTTCAAAGATATTAATAATCGATTTTCTTGCAGGATCAACAGTTGGACCAAGAGGTTGCTCTCTTTTGGTGGCAAAGAAGTCTTCATCAAAGCCGTCCTTCAATCTATACCAACATATACGCTGTCGATTTTTTTAGCCCCCAATGGAGTGATCGAGGATATCCAAGCTAAACTAAGCAAAACGTGGTGGGCAGGAAAAGACAAAGGCAGATTCTGGTCAATGCTACCTTGGAAGACCTTGTGTAAACCAAAGGGAATGGGAGGTCTTGGAATTCGTGATGTCCGATTGTTCATCCTGGCTCTATTAGGGCGTCAAGTATGGAGGCTAATAAACAACACAAATTCTTTATGCTTTAAAGTGTTGTCTTCAAAATATTTTCCCGATGGTAACATTTTTAAAACAAAAAAAGTGGACAAAGCTTCCTTCACTTGGTCAAGCATTGCGGCAGCGGTGGAAGCTCTTAAAGATGGCTTTGGGTGGCAGGTTGGAAATGGCGACATGATTAATATCCGGGCCGACAACTGGGGAATAGAGGGCCTCAATGGGGATGTAATTAGAGAGGAAGGTCTCAACCCAAATGAAACGAGCGTAAAAGATCTTTGGCTTGAGGATAGGAAGAGCTGGAATGTTAATAAAGTCTATAAGGTGTCTAGGCCGGATTGGGGTGAGACGATTTGCAACGTCCCTATAGGAGACGAGGGATAGGGAGATAAAATGATTTGGTTCCATAACCCTCATGGGTGTTTCACGATGAAATCTGCTTACTCATGGCTGCTTTTAAAAGAGATGGGGCATGGTCCTCATAGAATTTTTTGGAAAGCTCTATGGAAACTCGATACATTGCCAAAAATTCGTGTGTTCTCTTGGAGAGTGGGACACGATATTCTCCCTACAAATGTCAAAATTGCCTCTATTAGACATGGCTTTGCTAAAGGTTGCCAAAGATGCGGAGCTGAAGCCGAAACTCTACTTCATGTGCTGAGGGACTGTCCAACATCTCGTAAGGTTTTGTTGCTGGGAGGGTGGTCCGAGAGCATGTTTTCGAAGAATTACGACCACTGTATTGATTGGCTTGAAGAAACAATGCGTGTCCTCGACAGAAAAGCTATGGTCGACCTTATGGTTTTGTTATCGAACTGCTGGAATAATTGCAATAACTTCATTTTCAGGGGAAAAGAAGAGGAGGCTACGATTATTTGGGAGAGGGCTAGAACTCTAAGTGAAGATTTCTGCATCTGCAACATGTTAAAGGCTCCACTGCTTTCTTCTAATAGTGAGGTTAAGAAATGGAAAAAACCGCCGAAGGGATTTGTTAAGGTCAATTTCGATGCCACTATAGGACGGGGTATGGAATAATTGTGAGGGACGATGATTGCTTTGTTTTAGGTGGTGGTGGGGGCTTTATTGCAAGGAGAATGTCGGTACATGAGGCTGAATGTGTGGCGTTTGAAAAGAGCATACAACTGGCAATCCAGCTGAATATTTTAGGCGACGTGATTTTTGAAACTGATCATGCGGGGTTGGTCAATAAATGGAGGAGCGATTACAGCGGATATTACAATTGTTGGCGCGCATCAAAAATTGCATAGGCTATTATTAAAAGCTTTAATTACGCGATTTAATTTGGACGAATAGGGCTTGTAATAAAGTAGCTGATTTAATTTGTACTCAAATGTGTAGTGAGGAAAAAACGTGCCTATTCGAAATGGATTATCCTAAGGAAATCCATAATGCTGTAATTAGCGATGTTACATAATGAAGTCTTCTGACCCGTTTGTGGTCTTTTTTTTGTTCAAAAAAAAAGAATGTCGCCTGGTAGAACATTGACCAAGTTTTTTAGCTCTTTAGGGGGGAGGTGATATTGAGGCAAATAGGGGTTGTCCAGGGCACTGCCCACGCCCATTTTATGCCCAGACGTCGGTGCCCTCCATCGCCGGTTAGGTTCCCGGCGGTGCTCCTGCTATCCATTCCGGCGGTGCTTCACGAGCCATCCCGGCGGTGCTCTGGCGAGTCATCCTGGAATATCGAAAACGATGCTACAAGTCATCCCGGTCCCTCCCCTTTTGGAACAAGAGTCTCCTGCACCTTGGGTCCTTGATCGTGCCAGAGCATCAGGCACCCTTGGTAACCTAGGACGTCGATGGTGCGGGAGCATCAGCACATTGCTGTTTGGACGTGCTGGAGCCTTGGACGCCATCGGCAACCTAGGACGTCGGGCGTACGGGAGCCTAAGGCACCATCGGCACCTAGCCCTTTGGTCGTGCGGGAGCCTCGAGCACCATCGGCACCTTGGTGATTGGATGTGTGGGAGCTTCGGTCACCATCGGCAACCTAGGCCCTTGATCGTGCGAGAGCCTCAGGCACCATCGGCAACCTAGGCCCCTGGCCGTGCAAGAGCCTCGGTACTATCGGCAACCTAGGCCCTTGGTCGTGCGGGAGCCTCGGGCACCATCGGCACCTAGGCCCTTGGTTGTGCGGGAGCCTCAGACACCATCGGCACCTTGGCCCTTGGTCATACGGGAGCCTCGGACATCATCGGCACCTTGGTGCTTGGATCTACGGGAGCCTCGGGCACCATCGGCAACCTAGGCCCTTGGTCGTACGGGAGCCTTGGACACCATCGGTAACCTAGGCCCTTGGTCATGCGGGAGCCTTGGCCACCATCGGCACCTAGACCTTGGTCATGAACGAGCCTCGGACACCATCGGCAACCTAGGCCCTTGGTTGTGCGGAAGCTTCGGGCACCATGGGTAACCTAGGCCTCTGGTCGTGCGAGAGCCTCAGTACCATTGGCAACCTAGGCCCTTGGTCGTGCAGGAGCCTCAGGCACCATCGACACCTAGGCCTTTGGTCGTGCGGGAGGCTCGGGCACCATCGGCAACCTAGGCCCTTGGTCGTGCGGGAGCTTCGGGCACCATCGGCAACCTAAGGCCCTGGTCGTGCGGGAGCCTCGGGCACCATCGAAAACCTAGGCCCTTGGTCGTGCGAGAGCCTCGGGCACCACCGGCACCTAGGCCCTTGGTCGTGCGGGAGCCTCGGGCACCATCGGCACCTTGGTGCTTGGATGTGCGGGAGTCTCGGGCACCATTGGCAACCTAGGCCCTTGGTTGTGCGAGAGCCTCGGGCACCATCGGCAACCTAGGCCCATGGTCGTTCGGGAGCCTCGGGCACCATCGGTAACCTAGGCCCTTGGTCGTGCGAGAGCCTCGGGACCATCGGCACCTAGGCCCTTGGTCATGCGGGAGCCTCGGCCACCATCGGCACATTGGTGCTTGGATGTGCGGGAGCCTCGGACACCATCGGCAACCTAGGCCCCTGGTCGTGCAGGAGCCTCGGGCACCATCGGAAACCTAGGCCCTTGGTCGTGCGAGAGCCTCGGGCACCATCGGCACCTAGGCCCTTGGTCGTGCGAGAGCCTCGGGCACTATCGGCAACCTAGGCCCCTGGTCGTGCGGGAGGCTCGGGCACCATCGGCAACTTAGGCTTTGATCGTGCGAGAACCTCAGTCACCATCGGCACCTTGGTGCTTGGATGTACGGGAGCCTCGGACACCATCGGCAACCTAGGACCTTGGTCGTGCGGGAGCCTAGGGCAACATCGGCACCTTGGTGCCTTAGATGTGCGGGAGCCTCGAGCAGCATTGGTACCTTGGTGCTTGGATGTGCGGGAGCCTCGGACACCATCGACAACCTAAGACCTTGGTCGTGCGGGAGCCTCAGGCAACATCGGCACCTTGGTACCTTGGATGTGCGGGAGCCTCGAGCAGCATTGGCACCTTGGTGCTTGGATGTGCGGGAGCCTCGGACACCATCGGTAACCTAGGGCGTTGGATGTGAGGGTGCCTCGGCGACAAAAGGCACCACAGTGCCTCAAATGTCTTGAGCTAAATAAAAGTGTCCCGTTTGGACATCTGAATGTTGCTTGGTAGCAGTTGTCGAAGTTTTTAGCTTTTTAAGGGAAGAGATCTGCTTGCCCATGGCGTGGCCCCCCTGAACCCGAGGTGGGGTACATCCGCATTTACCCACGGGTCGAGATAGTCCCTCAATGGTGACCAGCGGTGGTGGGTTGATCAACGGCGCTAGTGGTCGGTGATGATTTTCCGGTAGGTCAAGCTCAGTGCCCATAGAAATGTAATAACGACTCCAAGACCAGGTTCCCTATATCGGGCAAAGATCTCTTGGGGCGGCTTATGCATTGCTATAGGCTCGAGCTTGGCTTACCCAATCTCCCCCGTCATGTTAGGGGCACCTTGTGCCTCCCAAGTCGGCGACCCATCGGTGCCTTGGCCTTGCCAAGGCCTTGCATGCATTCGAGGCTGCCCGTAACCCCAGTACCAAGTTCCTTTGAAGGCAACGGCTCACTGGGGGGCGTAAGTTGAGTTTGTAGGCTTGGTTTTGGCTCGACCAAGTCCCAATGGGATTTTATCCCTCGTAGTTCTCGTGCCAAGCATTTGTAGTGTGCCCTCGTTTCATTGTTCCTTCTGCTGCCCTCCCAATATATTCGTTGGGTGGGTTGTTGGCCGGTGTGTGTGGGTGCTACTACTAGTACGCAATGGGCATATGAGTGGTGTTTTGGTTGTGTGTATTGGCAGGCTCCATACTACCCGCATCGAACTGTCGAGCCACACTCCTCTTCATTGACTCCCCTTGTTCCAATTGAACCCAGAGGGTGCGATCGGGATCCTATGTTGCGTACCTAAGCCAGATGGAATTATGGATGTGTTACCGTCCCTTCTCCATCTCGTGCCCTTTGGGGTGCGTGGTGGACCACAATCGTGCCCTGTGTCCCGAGTATGCCCCTTTAAATCGGTGTGGCCTCGTCGGTGCCTTTGGTGCTCGTTAAATGCTTCGGATCGGAAAATATTTTTGAGAGTAGGGTTTAGGCCCTTGTCTCTCGATGCCTATAATTTTGTCTCTTGACACGCACGATGCTCGTCCTCTATTATAGCCTCTTCGTTGCTCACGCGGCATGTTGAGAGCCATGCGATGTCGACGTCGCGGAGGAATACTATCTGGTTGATCCCGCCGGTAGTCATATGCTTGTCTCAAAGATTAAGCCATGCATGTGTAGTATGAACAAATTGAGAGAGTGAAGCTGCGAATGGCTCATTAAATCGATTATAGTTTGTTTGATGGTATTTGCTACTCGGATAACTATAGTATTTCTAGAGCTAATCGTGCAACAAACCCGACTTCTGGAAGGATGCATTTATTAGATAAAAGGTCGGCGCGGGCTTTGCCGTTGCTCGATGATTCATGATAACTTAACGGATTGCCGGCCTTTGTGCGGCGATGCATCATTCAAATTTCAGCCTATCAACTTTCGATGGTAGGATAGTGGCCTACTATAGTGGTGACGGTGACGGAGAATTAGGGTTAGATTTTGGAGAGGAGCACGAGAAATGGCTACCACATCCAAGGAAAGCGGAAGCACGCAAATTACCCAATCGACACGGGAGGTAGTGGCAATAAATAACAATATCGGGCTCTATGAGTGCAGTAATTGGAATCGTACAATCTAAATCCTTAATGAGGATCCATTAGAGGCAAGTCGATGCCGATGGCATGGTAATTCCGGCTCAATAGTGTATATTTAAGTTGTTGCGTTAAAAAGCTCATAGTTGGACTTAGGGGTAGGTCGGACGGTCCGCCTCACGGTGAGCATCGATGCCTTGTCCCTCTTGCCGCGATGCACTCCACAGCCTTAATTGGCGGGTCGTTCCTCGGCGCTATTACTTTGAAGAAATTAGAGTGCTTATAGGATTTCAATCCTATTGTGTTGTATTCGGGATCGGAGTAATGGTTATGAGGACGATCGAGGGGCATTCGTATTTCATAGTCGAGGTGAAATTCTTGGATTTATGAAAGACAAACAAGCTGCGAATGCATTTGCCAAGGATGTTTTCATTAATCAAGAGCGAAAGTTGGGGGCTCAAAGGCGATCGAGATACCATCCTAGTCTCAACCATAAGCGATGCTTGAGCCGAGGATCGGCGGATGTTGCTTTTAGGACTCCGTCGGCACCTTATGAAAATCAAAGTCTTTGGGTTAGGGGAGTATGGTCATAAGGTTTGAAACTTAAAGGAATTGTGGAAGGGCACCACCGTGAGTGGAGCACATGGCTTAATTGACTCAACACGTGAAACTTACGAGTCCGGACATAGTAAGGATTAATGATTGAGAGCTCTTTCTTGATTCTATGGGTGGTGGTGAATGGTTTGTTCTTAGTTGGTGGGCGATTTATCTGTTAATTCCGTTCATGAGCGACACTTGACTGCTAACTAGCTACGGAGGTGATCCCGTGGCTAGCTTCTTAGAGGACTATGGCCTTTTAGGCCACGGAAGTTTAAGGCAATAACAGTGCTGTGATTCCCTTAGATGTTACGGGCCACCGCCGCTTCTGTGATGTATTCAGCGAGTCTATAGCCTTGGCCAGAGCCCGTAATCTTTGAAATTTCATCGTGATGGGGATAGATCATTGCAATTGTTGGTCTTCAACGAGGAATTCCTAGTAAGCACGAGTCATCGACTCACGTTGACTATGTCCACGCCTTTGTACACACCACCGTCACTTCTACCGATTGAATGGTCCGGTGAAGTGTTGGATCGGCGGCGTGGGCGATTCGTTGCCGCGATGTCGCGAGAAGTCCACTAAACCTTATCATTTAGAGGAAGGAGAAGTCGTAACAAGGTTTCCGTAGGTGAACCTGCGGAAGGATCATTGTCGAAACTTGCCTAGCAGAATGACCCGTGAACGCGTTGTATACAACATCGGAGGTAGTGCGGGTGCATCGTAGCCTGTCGTCACCCCCGCGTGTCAGAGCGGTCGGTCTTGTCGTCTCTTTTGCCCATTTTGTGGGGTGAGATGTCAGGATCAACCTCTTCGATGCAAAACGAACAAACCTCCGGCACAAATCATGCCCAGGAATCGAAATGAAAAAAGGGACACATCTCTTGTCGCCACACCGTTCGCGGTGTCAGTGCTTCAATGATATTGTTTTTTTGTCGCACAGTATATAGAACGACTCTCGGCAACGGATATCTCGGCTCTCGTATCGATGAAGAACGTAGCAAAATGCGATACTTGGTGTGAATTACGTAATCCGTGAACCATCGAGTCTTTGAATGCAAGTTGTGCCCCAAGCCATTAGGTAGAGGGCACGTCTGCTGGAGTGTCACGCACGTCGCCCTTATCTAACCCCGATCCCTCGGGACTCGGTTGGACCGTGGGCAAAAATTGGCCTCCCGTACGCTCACAGCAAGCGGTTGGCCTAAATTTGAGTCCTTGACGACATAATTGTCGCGACGATCGCTGGTAATGCTGTAAGCAACCTTGTTCGGAGTCGTGCGTGTTCGTCGGTGAGACCCTTAAACCCTTTCGGCATCGCATCGCTATCGCAGGTCAAGCGGGATTAAACACTGAGTTTAAGCATATCAATAAGCGAGAGAAAAAAACTTACGAGATTCCCTAGTAACAATGAGCAAAGCGGGAAAAGCCCGGCTTGAGAATCGGGCTTCATCGGCGTTTGAATTGTAGTCTAGAAAAGCGTCTTGATGATGGATCGGGCCCAAGTCCCCGGAAAGGTGCGGAAAGGGTGAGAGCCTGTCGTGCGGACCTGTCGCACCACGAGGCCTTCGCTCTGAGTCGGGTTGTTTGGGAATGCGTATTTAATCGGCGGTAAATTCCGTCCATGGCTAAATACGGGCGAGAGACCGATAGCGAACAAGTACCGCGAGGGAAAGATGAAAAGGACTTTGAAAAGAGAGTCAAAGAGTGCTTGAAATTGTCGAGAGGGAAGCGGGTAGTGGCAGCAACCCAAGCCCGGGCCTTTGATACGCCTGTGGAGACGTCGTCGCCCCGATCGTGGGATATAGCACGCGCCGTCTTGGCATGTTTTGGCACCTGCGTGCTCCAGGCATCGGCCTGCGGGCTCCCCATTTAGCCCATCTTGAAACATGGACCAAGGAGTCTGACATGTGTGCGAGTCAACGGGCTAGAAAACCCGTAAGGCACAAGGAAGCTGATTGGCGGGATCCCTCACGGGGGCACCGCCGACCGACCTTGATCTTCTGAGAAGGGTTCAAGTTAGAGCATGCTGTCGGGACCGAAGATGGTGAACTATGCAGGCGGGGCAAAGCGGAGGAAACTACGGTGAAGGCCCTTGATGATCTTGACGATGCAAATCGTTAAATCGACTTGGGTATAGAGGCGAAAGACTAATCGAGCCGTCTAGTAGCTGGTTCCTCAAAGTTTCCCTCGGGATAGTTGGAGCCCTTAGCGAGTTCCATCGGGTAAAGCCAATGATTAGAGGCATCGAGGCATACGCCTCGACCTATTCTCAAACTTTAAATAGGTAGGGCGGTCTTGTTTGCCCGTTGGTAAGACCCGCGGAATCGAGCTTCAAGTGGGCCATTTTGGTAGCGGCTGGCGTCTGGGATAAGCCGGAGCCGGGTTCTGATTGCCAATGCGCTAACCTAGAACCCACAAAGGGTGTTGGTCGATTAAGGCAACGGGAGGTGGTCATGGAAGTCGAAATTAGCTAAGGAGTGTGTAACAACTCACTGCTTGAATCAACTAGCCCGAAAATGGATGGCGCTTAAGCCTGCCGACCTATGCCCTACTGTCGGGCAAGAGCGAGCCCCTATGAGTAGGAGGCGCGGCGGTCCTTTGCAAAACCGGTGTCTGAGCCGGGACGGAGCGGCCGTCGGTCTGAGATCTTAGTGGTAGTAGCAAATATTCAAATGAGAACTTTGAAGGCGAAGAGGAAAGGTTCTATGTGAGCAGCACTTGCACATGGGTTAGTCGATCCTAAGAGGCAGGAGAAGCCGTCCGATAGCACGTTCAGTATGAGCTTGAAGGGAATCGGGTTAAAATTCGAGCAAGGGACTTGGCGGTGGCAACAGCGTTAGGGAGTCTAGAGGCGTCGGATGAGGCCTCGAGAAGAGTTATCTTTTACATTTAACGGCCGCCCACCACAGAAGCAGCTCGGTAGGAGGTAGGGTCCAGCGATCGAAGAGCACCGCACATTGCGTGGTGTGCAGTGCGCCCGTGACACTTGAAAATCCAGAGGGCCGAGTATCATCCGTGCCCGGTCATACTCATAACCGCATCAAGTCTCCAAGGTGAACAGCCCCTGGTCAATGGAACAATATAGGCAAGAGAAGTCAGTAAAATGGATCCGTAACCTCGGGAAAAGGATTGGCTCACGAGGGCTTGGCACGGGGTCCCGATCTCGAACCCATCATTGCCGGTGCCTTTGCTCATTTGTTATCTGTGCGAGAGCGGGTCGCCGCGATGCCATCCGAGACGGATGGAGCAGCTCCTTCGGGAGCCTTCCGGCGACGAGCGATCGACTTCGAGCTGGTATGGACAAGGGAATCCATTTTTAATTAAAACAAAGCATTGCGATGGTCCTGCGGATGCTCACGCAATGTGATTTACGCCGATGCTCGAATGTCAAAGTGAAGAAATTCAACCAAGCGGCGGGTAAGCGGCGGGAGTAACTATGACTCTCTTAAGGTAGCCAAATGCCCGTCATCTAATTAGTGACGCGCATGAATGGATTAAGGAGATTCCTCATCACATCTACTATCCGGTAAAACCACGACCAAGGGAACAGCTTGGCGAAATCGTGAGGAAAGAAGACCTGTTTAGCATGACTTTAGTCGACTTTGTGAAATGACTTGAGAGGTGTAGGATAAGTGGGAGCTCTCGGTAAATTGAAATACCACTACTTTTAACGTTATTTTACATATTACGTGAATCGGAGGCGGACACGGCCCTCTTTTTGGACCCAAGGTGCATTTTGTTGGCCGATCCAGTGGGAAGACATGTCGGTGGGGAGTTTGGTGGGCGGCACATCTGTTAAAGATAACGCAGTGTCCTAAGATGAGCTCAACTAGAGCAGAGATCTCGTGTGGAACAAAAGGGTAAAAGCTCGTTTGATTACGATTTCGATCGAATACAAACCGTGAAAGCGTGGCCTATCGATCCTTTAGACCTTGAATTTGAAGCTAGAGGTGTCGGAAAAGTTACCACGAGGATAGCTAGCTTGTGGCGCCAAGCGTTCATAGCGACGTTGCTTTTTGATCCTTCGATGTCGGCTCTTCCTATCATTGTGAGCGAAATTCACCAAGTTTTGGATTGTTCACCCACCAATAGGGAACGTGAGCTAGGTTTGAACCATCGTGAGACAGGTTAGTTTTACCCTATTGATGGTCGCGTCGCAATAGTAATTCAACCTAGTACGAGAGGAACCGTTGATTCGCACAATTGGTCATCGGCTTGGTTGAAAACCGATGTGTGAAGCTCTTGTGTCTTTGGATTAGGGTGAACACCTCTAAGTCGAATCTGGGCTAGAAGCGGCCTTTCGCCTGTCGCTGATTGCCGACCCTCGATGGGGCTTTTGGCCCCAAGGCGCACGTCGTGGAGTACGGTGACCATGGCGGACAAGTTCTGACGCCTCCTTATAGCGTAATTCCCACGACCGGTGGGTAGAATCCTTCTGAGACGACTTAAATATGCGACGGGGTATTGTAAGTGGCGAGTGGCCTCATTGCCACGATCCTTGAGATTGACCCTTTGTCGCCCGATTAATCCTCCCCATCTCCTTCAAATCCACCTTGTTCTTTTGCGTCTCGACCACAGGGTCCCCAAGTGGGGACTTAGTGTAAGGAGTTAGTTAAACACTTGGTCATGCCGCCCCTCGAAACATGGCTGTGAGAGGCATGTGGTGGTGCAAAGAGCTCCCAAGTGTTGGCGGTCCGGGCACTTTTTCAATTTTCTGCCATGCCGTGCCATGCCATTCCATGCCATGCCATACTTCTTGTATTTGTTTTGGGCCAACAGAAAAAATTTCTAAGTTAAACACTTGGCCATGCCGCCCTCTCGGGAAACATGACACAACGAGGGCCGTGGTGGTACGAGCGTGAGCTCCCAACTGTTGGCGGCTCGGGCACTTGTACAATTTTCTACCGTGCCATCATGCTATATTTCATTCGGCTTCTTGTATTTCTTTTGGGCCAACAGAAAAATTTTTTAATTAAAAATACCAAGTGTAAGTGGCGTAAAAAAAAATTACCCCCATTTCAGGCATGTACGGGAGCCTCAGGCAACATCCGCCACGTAGGCCATCCCGTGGTACAGGTCATCAGGCAATATCGGCACCTTGGTGCCTCCGATGTGCAGGAGCGTTGGGCTGAAGAAAGTGTCCCTGTTTCAGACATTTGGAACCTGTACCCGTTTCAAACACATGAATGTCGACTGGTAGCACATTGACCAAGTTTTTTTAGCTCTTTAGGGGTGAAGTGATATTGAGCAGCCAGGGGTTATCCAGGGCACTGCCCATGCCCATCGCATGCCCGGACGTCAGTGCCCCCCACCACCGGTTAGGTTCTCAGCGGTGCTCCGACGATCCATCTCGGTGATGATCCAGTGAGCCATCCCGGGATATACAAAATGGTGCAACGAGTCCCTCTCCAATCCCAAAAGGTAGAATTCAGACATTGTTACATGTTCGGTACCCAATAATGAATGGATCGTCCCAAAGGTAGGATTCGGATACCGTTGCATGTCCGGTACCCAACAATAAATGAATAGTCCCTGTCCCTCCCCTTTTGCAACAAGAGCCTCTGGCACCTTTGGCCCCCAATCGTGCGGTAGCCTCGTACACTATCGGCAGTGTGTGCCATCCAGTGGTGCGAGCTCATCGGGCACCACCGGCCCCTTTGATGTGTCGGAGCATCGGGCAGCATCGACACCTTGGTGCATCGGATGTGCGGGAGGGTCGAGCACCAAAGTTAATTTTGGGCCCCCGTTGGTACAGAAGCATCAGCACCATAAAGTGTCCCTGTTTCAAATACATGAATGTCGCCTGGCAGTACATTGACCAAGTTTTTTTAGCTCTTTAGGGGGGAGGTGATATTGAGGCAACCAGGGGTTGTCCAGGGCACTGCCCACGCCCATTTCATGCCCAGACATCGGTGCACCCCATCGCCGGTTAGGTTCCCGGCGGTGCTCCGGCGATCTATTCTGGCAGTGCTTCGGTGAGCCATTCTGAAATATCAAAAACGATGCTACAAGTCATCTCGGTCCTTCCCCTTTTGAATTACCCCAGTCCCTCCCCTTTTAGAACAAGAGCCTCCGGCACCTTGGGCCCTTGGTTGTGCAGGAGCATCAGGCACCCTTGGTAACCTAGGACGTCGATGGTCCGGGAGCATCGGCACATTGCTGCCTGGATGTGCTGGAGCATTGGACGCCATTGGCAACCTAGGACGTCTGTCGTGCAGGAGCCTCAAGCACCATCGGCACCTAGCCCCTTGGTCGTGCGGGAGCCTCGGGCACCATCGACACTTTGGTGCTTGGATGTGCGGGAGCCTCGGTCACTATCGGCAACCTAGGCCCTTGGTCGTGTGGGAGCATCGGGCACCATCGGTAACCTAGGCCCCTGGTCGTACGAGAGCCTCGGTACCATCGGCAACCTAGGCCCTTGGTCGTGCGGGAGCCTCGGGCTCCATCGGCACCTAAGCCCTTGGTCGTACGGGAGCCTCGGGCTCCATCGGCACCTTGGCCCTTGGTCGTGCGGGAGCCTCAGGCACCATCGACACCTTGGTGCTTGGATATGCGGGAGCCTCGGGCACCATCGGTAACCTAGGCCACCATCGGTAACCTAGGCCCTCGGTCGTACGGGAACCTAGGGCACCATCGGCAACCTAGGCCCCTGGTCGTGCGGGAGCCTCGGGCACCATCGGTAACCTAGGCCCTTCGTCGTGTGGGAGCCTCAGCCACTATCGGCACCTAGGCCCTTGGTCGTGAGAGAGCCTCGGACACCATCGGCAACCTAGGCCCTTGGTCGTGCGGGAGCCTCGAGCACCATCGGCACCTAGGCCCCTTGTCGTGCGAGAGCCTCGGGCACCTTCGGCACCTAGGCCCTTGGTCGTGCGGGAACTTCGGGCACCATCGGCAACCTAGGCCACTGGTCGTGCGAGAGCCTCGGGCACTATCGGCAACCTAGGCCCTTGGTCGTGCGAGAGCCTCGGGCACCATCGGTACCTTGGCCCTTGGTCGTGCGGAAGCCTCGGGCACCATCGGTACCTTGGTGCTTGGATGTGCGAGAGCCTCGGGCACTATCGGCAACCTAGGCCCTTGGTCGTGTGGGAGCCTCGGGCACCATCAGTAACCTAGGCCCCTGGTCATGTAGGAGCCTTGGGCACCATCGGCAACCAAGGCCCTTGGTGGCACTAGCGACAACCTAGGCCCCTGGTCATGTGAGAGCCTTGGTACCATCAGCAACCTAGGCCCTTGGTCGTGCGGGAGCCTCGGGCACCATCGGCACCTTGGCCTTTGGTCGCGCGAGAGCCTCGGGCACTATTGGCAACCTAGGCCCCTGGTCGTGCGAGAGCCTCGGGTACCAACGGGAACCTAGGCCTTTGGTCGTACGAGAGCCTCGGGCACCATAGGTACCTTGGCCCTTGGTCGTGCGGGAGCCTCGGGCACTACCGGCACCTTGGTGCTTGGATGTGCGGGAGCCTCGGGCACCATCGGCAACTTAGGCCCTTGGTCGTGCGGATGCCTCGGGCACCATCAGAAACCTAGGCCCCTGGTCATGCAGGAGCCTTGGGCACCATCTGCAACCTAGGCCCTTGGTCGTGCGGAAGGCTCGGCCACTATCGGCACCTTGGTGCTTGGTTGTCCGGGAGCCTCGGACACCATCAGCAACCTAGGGCCTTGGTCGTGGGGGAGCCTCGGGACCATCGGCAACCTAGGCCCCTGGTCGTGCGGGAGCCTCGGGCACCATTGGTAACTTAGGCCTTGATCGTGCGAGAACCTTGGGCACCATCGACACCTTGGTGCTTGGATGTGCAGGAGCCTCGGACACCATTGGCAACCTAGAACCTTGGTCGTACGGGAGCCTCGGGCACCATCGGCACCTTGGTGCCTTGGATGTGCGGGAGCCTCGAGCAGCATTGGCACCTTGGTGCTTGGATGTGCGGGAGCCTCGGACACCATTGGCAAGCTAGGATGTTGGATGTGCGGGTGCCTCGGCGACAAGGGCACCACAGTGCCTCGGATGTCTTGGGCTAAGGAAAAGTGTCCCGTTTAGGACATCTGAATCTTTGGTAGCGTCGCTGGAAGCGATGTAAGCGTGTTTTGTTTTTCTCCATGATTTGGGCGATTTCTCTTCTTGTTTTTCGTTTTGTGAGTCTGCCTATTATTCTTTTGAATTTTATGGCAGTTTAGGGGTTTGTGGGGTGCCCCGGTTGGCGGTGGGGCTGGGGTTTGAAGTGGTGGTTGCGGCCTGCGGGTGATTGGTTGTTTTCATAGGTGTTGCATGTTTTGACCCTACTTTGACTGGCCTAGTTATCATGATTTTAAAGCTTGTAAGATTGTTGTTGGGATTGTGAAAGGGTTCCGTGTTTCTTTTCGGGGTTAGTGGTGGCGGGATTATTGAGGAGTACGGGCAACACACTCGGGGTTCGTCACGCTCTCTCTCTAGCATAGTCAGACCCTATTTGATAAACGCTTGGATAAGACGTTCTTGCAGTGCTTTCGAGTGATCTTCACGGTGATTCTTGTCCTTTTTTATTTTTTTTCTTTCGGTTCTTGGTGTTCTTTGGGTGTGTTTTCATTTTTTCGGGTGTTGTGCTTGTTGTTTCGGGACAAGTCGCTGATAGCTTTGTGGCGGGTCCCACGGTGGACTAGAAAAGTGGCGGTGAAGTTGACTTCTCTACGTTCTTTTTAGTCGTTTCTGCATGGATTAAGGGTTTCATTTTACACCCTTTCGTCTGTGTTTGATTGGCTTGCATGTACGGTTTTGACGAGATCGTTTATTGGGCTTGCCGAGGTTCTATCGTTTTTTTGTGGTCTTTTTTATTCCTCTTTTTCTTTCGTAAGGGTGCATGGGGTTTGTACGTATCGTGCATGGTTTTTTGAATCTTTTTCATGATCACCATTAATGGTTCAGATTCTTTTTGCATGGATAACATTAATGGTAGAGTCTTCTTTTGACTTGTTTCAAGATATTCTCATTGTAGGGTTAATCTTACTGTAACAGGAATTTTGTTTACAATATTCATTTTTTATATTGTTACTCGGTTGTCTTAGTTTTCATCAGATTTTGTGTAAGTTGTTGTTAATCTCTTGGGTATCTCTTGACTGTAGTTTCCTGCTTCGGGTTTCGATTTCTTGCATGTTTCTCTTTGTCTTGAAGCATGAGGGTGGGTGTTTATCGAAAGGTGTCTCTGTAGGGTTTTGAGGTTCTCTTTTTGGTCTTGTGTTGGATTGGTACAGCGCTTCGTTGTCTTTTGTTTGGTGTCTTTATTTTGCAGACTCTGTTGGCTGGTTTGATTTCTGTCCGGTGGAGTGTTTCGTTCTCCTTTTCTCTTGTCCCGGTTCTTGATTCGGTTGTGGCCTGGTCTGGGGTTTCTTCATGCCATGAAGTTTCTTTGTTGGAATTGTTGGGGTTTGGGGAATACTGCGACTGTCAGGGAGTTAAAGCAATTGCTGGCTGCTTATAAACCTGATATTGTTTTCCTGAGCGAAACAAAGATGAGTACAAATGAGTTCAGTCGGGTTCAAAATAGATACAGGATGTAGAGTGGTTTAGCGTGAACTCGGAAGAACGTAGCGGCAGTCTTGCGTTAATGTGGGAGGAAGGAATAGATGTTACCATTCAAAGTTTCTCTAAGCATCACATTGATTCCCTGGTTCGGTTGAAAAGTCATAATAACATCAGTATGGCTGGATTTTACAGACATCACGAATCAAATTTAAGAAGCAATTCTTGGGAAATGTTGGAAAAGGTAGGTGGTTTGGTGAGGGAGGATTGGGTGGTTGAGGGGGACTTTAATGCTATCATGAATGAAGCTAAAAAAGATAGAGGGCGAAGGAAGGTGAGGGCACATATGGATGAATTTAAAGATGTCCTAGACAATTTAGCTCTTGTGGATATTAAACCTATTAGAGGGTGGTTTACTTGGGTCAACAACAGAAGCGAGGGGAACATGATAAAAGAAAGGTTAGATAGGTTTGTTACCTCGGTATCTATGATTGAGAAATATCCCTTTACGACCTCTAAGGTGGTGCGGCAAACACAGTCTGATCATGATGCGATCATATGGGACATGTGGGGCAGTAAGCCTAAGGAGTACCCTAGAGACCAAAGATTATGCTTCAGATTTGAAAAATGTTGGGCTACGGATAGTAAGGCAAGAAGTGTTATTAGCAGTGAGTGGAACCAGGAAGCTACAAATTATGTTAACAAGTTAGAGAAGATTCGGGGAGTCCTGGGCCCATGGCAGAGGGATAGATATGGGAAAATGAAGAATGATATGCGAAAGTTGGAAAATAAAATTGGCCAAGACCATCGATTAGAAACAAGGGGCGATAGTCGATCATTTTAAGGAGATGAGGAAGCAGATTTAGCCAACTTTATGCGGGGAAGAAAATCTGGGCTCAAGGTCAAGGTCTCAATGGTTAAGAGATGGGGATAGGAATCGAGGTATTTTCATGCTAGAGCTACGGGTTGATTAAAGAAAAATACCATTGAGAAGCTTAAGAATGAGGATGGGACGTGGGTAACTAATAGTATAGATATCGACAATGTGGCTAAAATTACTTTTGGAGCTCTTTCGGTCAAATGGTGAGCGTTGAAAACCATGATATGGAGTACATTCGGGAATGTGTTACTCTGAGAGATAAATGAGTGGCTTACGATGGACTACGAGAAAATGAAGTTCTCCAAGCTATTAAACAAATGAACCCTCACAAAGCTCCGGGGGTTGATGGTCTATCGGGAAGTTTTTTCAAAAATCATTGGGAGATTGTTGGAAATGAAACTGTTCAATTCTGTCTGGACATTCTTAAGGGAAAAAATGACGTCGCTGATATTAATGAGACAATGATTATATTAATTCCGAAAATTCGTGATCCATGTGAAATTACTAACTATCGTCCCATTAGTTTATGTAGATTTATTTACAAGATTGTTTCAAAGGTCTTGGCTAATCGGCTTAAAGTTGCCCTCCCGGGATGTATCAGTCAGAATCAAAGCGCTTTCGTACCAGGAAGGATGATACATGATAATATCTTAATCGTACATGAACTCCTACATTACCTTCAGAGCTCCAAAAATGGTCCAAATAAAAGGATAGCAATCAAGATTGATATGAGTAAAGCATATGACCGAGTGGAGTGGGATTTTATCGAGAAGGTAATGAAGAAAATGGGGTTTCTTTGACGGTGGATAGACAAAATTATGTGTTGCGTTCGGTCGGTAAGATATTTTGTTAAGTGAAATAATTTGTTATCGGACATTATTATTCCTGAGAGGGGCCTCCGTCAAGGAGATCCTTTATCCCATTATCTATTTCTTTTCTGTATGGAAGCCTTCTCAAGGATGATGATTCAGGCTCAGGATAAAAAATCATTATAAGGAATTAGGGCTAGTATTAAAGGACCTAGAGTTAACCACTTATTTTTTGCTGACGATGCTCTACTGTTTGTTAAAAATATGCAAAGTGATATTACCTTTCTTAGCCATTTACTGAAGGTTTTTGCTAATGTTTCAGGACAAGAAATTAATTATGAAAAATCTATAGTTCTTTTTAGTCCTAATACTCCTAGGGAACAGAGACACAATTTCAGTGAAATTCTTGGCCTGAAGGTGGTTGAGAAGCTGGATAACTATCTCGGCCTTCCACTTCCTATTGGAAAAAAGAAAAGAGTGGCTTTCGGGAGAAAATTAACAAGCTGTCATGCAAATTAAGCAATTTGGACCAAGAGCTCCTTTCATTTGGCGATGAAAGTCTTCATAAGCGCGTTCTTGATCCATACCAACATATGCTTTGTCAATCTTTAAGGCTCCTAGAGGTGTGATGGATGAAATACAATCCAAGCTGAGCAGAGCATGGTGGACGGGCAAAGATAAATGCAGATTTTGGATAATGCTTCCGTGCAAAACATTGTGTCACCCGAAAGGAATGGGTGGAATTGGCTAAGGGACATCAGACTGTTTAACTTGGCTCTACTGGGGAGGCAAGTCTGGAGGCTTATTAATAACAAAGACACACTTTGCTATAAAGTGTTGTCGTCTAAAATATTCCACGATGGCAATATATTCAACTCCAAGAAGGTTGATAAAGCGTCTTTTCGTGGACTAGCATTGCGGTACGACAAATACCCTCGAAATGGATTGGGTGGCGGTAGGAAATGGAAATAAGATAAACATAAGAGGCGATAAGCGGGGATGGAAGGATTAAGCGGTGGAGCTCTTAATATGGATTTGCTTGACCTGAATGATAGAAGAGTGTCAGACCTATGGAATAAGGATCAGATAAGCTGGAATAGGGATAAAATCTTTAAGTTGTACGGGCAGGATTGGGGGGATAAAATTTGTAACCTCCCCATTGGGAGAATAGACCATGACGATAGAATGATATGGTTCCATAATCCGCATGGATGCTATACCTCAAAGTCTGCTTATTCTTGGCTGCTGTTAAAAAAGATGGATATGGCCCACATAGGTTTTTTTGGAAAGCACTATAGAAGCTTGATATTTTACCGAAGATACGGGTTTTTACTTGGTGTGTGGGACACAAAATTCTCCCAACTAACAGTAAAATAGCTTCCATCAGACAGGGCTTCGACAAGGGATGTCCGAGATGTGGATCCGAGACAGAAATGGTGTTACATGCTTTAAAAGACTACCCAACGTTGAGTGCAGTTCTCTCGATAGGGGGATGGTCCAGGAGCTTTATCACAGAGAAATATGACCATTGCATTGATTGGTTGGAAGACATGATGCGTGTCCTTGACAAGAGGGCTATGGCTGACTTAATGACAACATTATGGAACTGCTTGAATAATAGAAATAATTACGTTTTTAGGGGAAAAGAAGAGGAGGCTCAAGTAATATGGGAAAGAGCAAGCAATCTGAATAAGGAATTTCGAATTTGTAACATGGTGAATGCTCCTTTAATTTCACACACTGGCCTGGAGAAACAGTGGGTTAAACCTCCAAAGGGCTTCATTAAAATAAATTTTGATGCTACAGTGGGCGAAAACAGAATCAGGTATGGGACGACTATAAGAGATGAAGAGGGATTTGTTTTAGGAGGCGGTTGGGGGTTTAAAGAGGGAAGGTTGTCGGTGGAAGAGGCTGAATGTGTAGCCTTCGAAGAAAGTATTAAAGTGGCACGTAAATTAAAAATAAATGGCCATGTTCTTTTTGAGACGGACCATGTTGGAATGGTCAACAGGCTAAGTAATATAGCCAATGACGTCACAAATATAGGCACCCGTATTAAGGATTGTATAGCAGATTTTAATTTCTTTCTTTCAGCCGAGTTAATTTGGACCGTTCGGTCTTGCAATAATGTTGCCCATTTACTTTGTAAAAATATGTATAGTGAAGGTAACAACTATTTTTTTTATATGGATTATCAAGTCGGATATCCATGAAGTATAATTAGTGATGTTATGTAATAATATGAGTTGACCCTTGTGGTCTTTTATGTTCAAAAAAAAGAATGTTGCTGGTAGCAGTTAGCGAAGTTTTTAGCTCTTTAAGGGGTGAGATCCGCCGCCCCGGCGTAGCCCCTCGAACCCGAGGTGGGGTGCATCCATGACCCCACGGGGTTGGATAGTCCGCAATGACTCACCAGCGGTGGTGGGTCGATCACCGGTGCTAGTGGTGGGGTGATGATTTTACGGCGGTCAAGCTGTGCCCATAGAAATGTAATAGCGACTCCAAGACCGGGTTCCTTATATCGGGCAAAGATCTCTTGGGGCGTCTTATGCATTGCTATGTGCTCGAGCTTAGCTTGCCCATTCTCCCCGTCATGTTAGGGCGCCTTGTGCCTCCCAAGTCGGCGACCATCGCGCCTTGCCTTGCCAAACCTTGCACAGATTGAAGTGCCGTGACCCCAGTACCAAGTTCCTTTGATGGCAACGGCTCACCGCGGGGCGTAAGTTGAGTTTGTAGGCTTGGTCGAAGTCCCAATGGGATTTTGTCCCTCGTAGTTCTCGTGCCAAGTGTTTGTGGTGTGCCCTCGTTTCATTGTCCCTCGTTTCTCGTGCCTTTTTTGCATGGACGCTCTATCTCGTATGTTGATTTATGCCCAAAATACTTACCAAATTAAAGGCATTCGGGCTAGTAAGGATGGCCCGAGAATTAATCACCTTTTCTTTGCTGACGATGCCCTCTTGTTTGTCAGGAACAAAAGAAGTGAAGTGGAGGCGTTTACAAAAATCCTGGACTCATTTGAGAGGATGTCGGGCCAGAGCATTAACCTGGACAGGTCAATGGTTTATTTTAGCCCTAACACCCTTGTTTCTCAACGCACATCTTTAAGTGGATTGCTTCGAATGAAGGTGGTTGCCAACCTTGATAGTTATCTCGGTCTACCCATTCCGATTGGTAAGAAGAAGTCAGCGGCTTTTCAAAGTATCTTAGATCGTGCCACTAGTAGGATTGAGAGCTGGTCAAAAAGATTACTTTCGCATGGTGGAAAGGAGATTTTCATCAAGTCTATCCTGCAGTCTATTCCTACTTACGGGTTTTCTGTTTTCTTTGTTCTTAATGGCGTCCTTGAGGAGCTTCAATCTTTGATTTGCCGTGTGTGGTGGGGGGAAAAGATAAGAAAAGAGGTTGGCATATGTTATCTTGGGACCGCTTGTGTTATCCTAAAGGAATGGGGGGCCTCGGGTTCCGGGATTTGAGGCGCTTTAACGTTGCGTTGTTAGGTAGGCAAGTGTGGCGTCTTATGTGCTGTCGGGACACTTTGTGCTTCAGAGTTTTGAGCGCTAAATACTTTTCAGATGGGGATGTCTTTCATCCTAAGCGGATTGACAAGCCATCTTTTACTTGGCAAAGCATTACAAAAGCGGCTAGTCTACTGTACGAGGGCTTCGGCTGGAATGTCGGTAAAGGAAGCAGGATTGATATTTGGCATGACAGGCGGGGTTTTGAAGGGCTTTCGGGTGACTCGATTGGGCTGCGCAGGAGGGAGGTCCAAGAGGAAAAAGTGTACGACTTGCTGAACAGTGAGAAAGATGACTGGAACGAGGGACGGGTAATTGCGATCTATGGTAAAGACTTGGGGGACCAAATATATAAAATCCCCATTATTCATAATAGCCCTAAGGACTCTCGGATCTGGTTCCATAACCCCTTTGGCTTTTATTCGACTAAGTCTGCTTATTCCTGGCTGACATTGAAGCATGTAGGGTTTGGCCCTCATCGGGTTTTTTAGAAGCTCACGTGGAAATTACAGACTCTTCCTAAGGTTAAGATTTTTTGTTGACGTTTGGGACACGACATTCTGCCTACATACGAGAATATATCCAGCATTAGAAGGGAGTTTAATAGCAATTGTCCAAGGTGTGGGGTATTATGGAACTACGATTCATGCTATGAAAAGACATCCCTAAGGCTAGGCGGTCTTTGGCTTATGGAGGGCTGAATAATAACTTGTTGGAGGACTGCTACGGTCAGTGTGTGGACTGGCTTGAGGATGTGGCTCGTACGCTGGACAAGAAGGCTTTTTCTGATTTCATAACGGTGCTTTGGAATATTTGGAATAGTCGCAACAATAAAGTTTTTCGGGATGTTGAGGAGGAGGCCAGACTGACTTGGGAAAGGGCTGCTGGGTTAAGCCGTGAATTTCGTATTTTTAACTTCTTGGAAAAACTGATGATTCCTAAGCCGACTATGGAAAAAGGGTGGGTGAAGCCCGGTCAGGTAGTGATTAAGATAAATTTTGACGCTACTACGATGGGAAGAAAGATGAGTTTTGGGCTTGTGGCGAGGGACCATGATGGTTTTGTCCTAGGCGGTCGAGCGGGCGTGTTGGAGAGGAAAGTCCAAGCTGAGTGGGCCGAGTTTCATGCACTGGAAGAAAGCTTGAATTTTGCACGAACAAAAAATTGGCGTAAGCTGGAGTTTGAGTCTGATTGTGTAAGCCTGGTGAATCGGCTAAATAGGATGAAGGTTGACTTTTCAACCATGGGCCACTGCATCAGGGAAAGTATTAAAATATTGGATCCATGTGTTTGCTTTAATTTTGTTTGGGCTCCACGATGTTGTAATAATGCGGCTGATTACCTTTGTAAATGAGCTACTGTTCAGAATTGTATTACGGATTTTGACGTGGATTATCCTTTGGAAATCCATGACATTATTTTGAGAGATGCAATAAATTGAGGTTGACCTTCTAGTCTTTTTCTTTCAAAAAAAAAGAATGTTGCCTGGTAGCAGATTGATAAAGTTTTTTTAGCTCTTTAAGGGGTAGAGATCTGCTTTGCCTCAGCGTATTGCCTTGAACCCGGGTGGGGTGCGTCGCAACCCCTGAGGTTCGGATAGTTCATAATGGCTCACTAACGGTGGTGGGTCGATCGCCGGCGCTAGTGGTGGGGTGATGATTTTCGGTAGGTCAAACCCGTGCCCATAGAAATGTAATAGCGACTCCAAGACCGGGTTCCTATATCGGGCAAAGATCTCTTGGGGTGGCTTATGCATTGCTATGGGCTCGAGCTAACTTGCCCATTCTCCCGTCATGTTAGGGACGCCTTGTGCCTCCTAAGTCGGTGACCCATCGCCGCCTTAGCCTTGCCAAGGCCTTGCACGCATTAATTGCCGTGACCCAGATACCAAGTCCCTTTGACGGTAACGGCTCATTGGGGCGCGTAAGTTGAGTTTGTAGGCTCGGTATTGGCTCGACCAAGTCCTAATGGGATTCTGTCCCTCGTAGTTCTCGTGCCAAGCGTTTGTGGTGTGCCCTCGTTTCATTGCTCTTTTCGCTCCCCTCCCAATACATTGGTTGGGTAGGTTGTTGGCTGGTGTGCGTGGGTGCTACTACTAGTACGCAATGGGCATATGAGTGGTGTTTTGGTTGTGTGTATTGGCAGGCTCCATGCTACCCTTATCGAACTGTCGAGCCACACTCCTCTTCATTGACTCCCCTTGTTCTAATTAAACCCAGGAGGTGCGATCGGGATCCTGTGTTGCGTACCTAAGCCAGATAGAATTATGGATGTGTTGTCGTCCCTTCTCCATCTCGTGCCGTTTGGGGTGCATGGTGGACCACAATCGTGCCCTGTGTCCCGAGTGTGCCCCCTTAAATCAGTGTGGCCTCGTTGGTGCACTGGTGCTCGTTCGTGCTTTCGGATGCGGAAAATATTTTTGAGAGTAGGGTTTAGGCCCTTGTCTCTCGATGCTTATGCATTTTGTCTCTTGACACGGACGATGCTCGTGCTCTGTTATGGCCTCTTCGTTGCTCACGCGGCATGTTGAGAGCCATGCGGTGTCGGCGTCAGCGGAGGAATGCTACTGGTTGATCTGCCGGTAGTCATATGCTTGTCTCAAAGATTAAGCCATGCATGTGTAAGTATGAATAAATTGATTGTGAAGCTGCGAATGGCTCAATAAATCGATTATAGTTTGTCGATGGTATTTGCTACTCGGATAACCGTAGTAATTCTAGAGCTAATCGTGCAACAAACCCGACTTGGAAGGATGCATTTATTAGATAAAAGGTCGAGCGAGGCTTTGTCCGTTACTACGATGATTCATGATAATTGACGGATCGCATGGCCTTTGTGCGTGACGCATCATTCAAATTTACGCCTATCAACTTTCGATGGTAGGATAGTGGCCTACTATGGTGGTGACGGGTGACGAGAGAATTAGGGTTCGATTACGGAGGGGCGACAAGCGGCTACCACATCCAAGGAAGGCGGCGAAAGCGCGCAAATTACCCAATCGACACGGGAGGTAGTGACAATAAATAATAATCTTTGGGCTCTATGAGTGCGTAATTGGAATGAGTACAATCTAAATCCCTTAACAAGGATCCATTGGAGGCAAATCTGCTTGCCCGTAGCAGTAATTCCGGCTCAATAGGGTATATTTAAGTTATTGCGCTTAAAAAGCTCGTAGTTGGACTTAGGGGTGGGTCGGTAGGTCCGCCTCACGGTGAGCACCGTGCAGTGGTCCCTCTTGCCGACGATCGCTCTGGCCTTAATTGGCGGGTCGTTCCTCTGGTACTATTACTTTGAGGAAATTAGAGTGCTCAAAGCAGGCCTACACTTGTATACATTAGCATGGGATAACATCATAGGATTTCGATCCTATTGTGTTGGCCTTCGGATCGGAGTAATGATTAACGAGGAGACGGTCGGGGCATTCAGATTTCATACTCAAAGGTGAAATTCTTGGATTTATGAAAGACGAACAAGCTGAAAGCATTTGCTAAGGATGTTTTCATTAATCAAGAGCGAAAGTTTGGGGCTCGAAGGCGATCGATCTGAGTCCTAATCTCAACCATAAATGAATCTGAGCCGAGGATCAGCGAATGTTGCTTTTAGGACTCTGCGGCACCTTATGAGAAAACAAAGTCTTTGGGTTAGGGGAGTATGATCATAAGGCTGAAACTTAAAGGAATTGAGTGAAGGGCACCACCAAGAGTGGAGCCTGTGACAATTGACTCAACAGAAACTTACGAGGGCTAGACATAGTAAGGATTGATGATGAGAGCTCTTTCTTGATTCTATGGGTGGTGGTGCATGGCGTTCTTAGTTGGTAGAGCGATTTGTTTGGTTAATTCCCTTAAGAGCGAGACCTCGGCCGCTAACTAGCTACGGAGGTGATCCTTCGTGGCTAGCTTAAGCGGGACTATGGCCTTTAGGCCACGGAAGTTTGAGGCAATAACAGTGCATGATGCCCTTAGATGTTACGGACCATGCGCGCTACTGCTGATGTATTCAGCGAGTCTATAGCCTTGGCCGATAGGCCGGGTAATCTTTGAAATTTCATCGTGATGGGGATAGATCATTGCAATTGTTGGTCTTCAACAAGGAATTCCTAGTAAGCACGAGTCATCATTTCGCGTTGACTCGTCCTACCCTTTGTACACCTTTGCCGTCGCTCCTACAAATTGAATGGTCTGGTGAAGTGTTTGGATCGCGGTGACGTGGGTGGTTCACTGCCTGCGACGTCGCGAGAAGTCCACTGAACCTTATCATTTAGAGGAAGGAGAAGTCATAACAAGGTTTTCGTAGGTAAACCTACGGAAGGATCATTAGCGAAACACGCCTAGCGAGCGACACGTGAGCGCGTTGTATACAACATCGGAGGAGGTGCGGGTGCATCGTCGCTGTCGCCATCCCGTATGTCGAGAGAGGCGGTCTTGTCATCCCTTTTGCCTTTGGGTGGGGTGAGATGTCGGGATCAACCTCTTTGATACAAAGCGAACAAACCCGTGCGAATCGCGTAAGCAATCGAAATGAAAAAGGACACATCTCTTGTCATTTGCACCGCGCATGTGTCGATGCTTTAGTGATGTTGTTCTTTTATCATAAAGTATATAGAATGACTCTCGACAGCGGATATCTCGGCTCTCGCATCGATAAAGAGCGTGGTGAAATCGATAATTGGTGTGAATTGTAGAATCCGTGAACCATCGAGTCTTTGAGCATGAATTCGCCCCAAGCCATTAGGCCGAGGGCACGTCTGCTCGGGTTTTACGTATCGTCGCTCCCATCTAACCCCAATCCCTCGAGACTCGGTTGGACCACAGCCAGAAATTGGCCTCCCGTGCGCTCACAACCAGCGGTTGGCCTAAATTCGAGTCCTCGATGACATAATTGTCACGACAATCAGTGGAAATGCTGTAAGCAACCTCGTTCGAAGTCGTGCGCGTTAAATCGATCGAGACCCTTAAACACTTCGGCATCGCATCGCGTTCCTGGTCGGTGGATTACTGCTTGAGTTTAAGCATATCAATAAGCGGAGGAAAAGAAACTTACGAGATTCCCTAATAAGCAGAGTGGTAGGAAAAGCCCGGCTTGAAAATTTTGAATTATAGCATGGAGAAGCGTCCTTAGCGGCGGACGGGCCCAAGTCCCACGGAAGGGGCACAGGAGAAGGTGAGAGCCCGTCGTGCCCGGACCCTATCGCACCACAGTGGTACATCTCTGAGTCGGGTTGTTTGGGAATCTGACCCTAATCGGTGATAAATTCCGTCAAAGGCTAAATATGGGCGAGGCCGATGGCGAATAAGTCTGCGAGGAAAGATGAAAAGGACTTTGAAAAGAGAGTCAAAGTGCTTGAAATTGTCGGGAGGGGCGGATGGGGGCGGCGATGCGCCCGGTCGGATGTGGAGCAGGCGAGCCGATCCTTCAATTAGCTCGGGGGTGGACCAGCAGGTCTTGGCGGCCCAAGCCCGAGCCTTTGATATGCTGTGGAGCGTCGTCACCTCTATCGTGGGATCCGGCCGCACCCGTCTCGGCGTGCTTGGCACCTGCGTGCTCGGCGTCGACTGCGAGCTCTCCATTCGGCCGTCTTGAAACACGGACCAAGGAGTTTGACATGTGTGCGAGTCAGCGGGTTCGAGTGAGAGCATGCTGTCGGGACGAAGATGGTGAACTATGCTGGCGGGGCGAAGAGGAAACTCTGGTGGAGGCCCTGCGATCTTGACGTGCAAATTGTTAAATCGACTTGGGTATAGGGGCGAAAGACTAATCGAGCTGTCTAGTAGCCGGTTCCTCTGAAGTTTCCCTCAAGATAGTTGGAGCCCTTAACGAGTTCTATCGGGTAAAGCCAATGATTGGAGGCATCGAGGCATAGCGCCCTCGACCTATTCTCAAACTTTAAATAGGTAGGGCCAGTCTTGGTACGCTTCATTGAGCAGAACCACGGAATTGAGAGCTCAAGTGGGCCATTTTGAGTAAGCAGGCTGGCGATGTGGGATGAACCGAAGCCGGGTTACGGTGCCCTCTCACGTGCTAACCTAGAACCCACAAAAGGTGTTGGTCGATTAAGGCAGTGGGGCGATGGTGGTGGAAGTGAAATCCACTAAGGAGTGTGTAACAACTCACTGCCGAATCAACTAGCCCCAAAATGGATGGCGCTTAGCGCGTGACCTATACTTGGCCGTCGGGGCAAGAGCGAACCCGATGAGTAGGAGGGCAAGGCGATCGTCGTAAAACTTCGGGGCACGGGCCGGGCGGAGTGGCCGTCGGTCGAGATCTTGGTGGTAGTAGCAAATATTCAATGAGAACTTTGAAGGTAGAAGAGGGAAAGGTTCCATGTGAGCGGCACTTGCACATGGGTTAGTCAATCCTAAGAGGCAGAAGCCGTCAGTTAGCAGCGTTCAATGCGAGCTTGAAGGGAATCGGGTTAAAATTCCTAAACCGGACGCGGTGGTGGCAGCAGCGTTAGGAGTCCGGAGGCGTCGGCGGGGGCCTCGGGAAGAGTTATCTTTTACATTTAACGACTTGCCCACCTACAAACGGCCTAGTCGGAGGTAGGGTCCAAGACCGGAAGAGCACCGCCGTCACGTGGTGTCGGTGCGCCCCAATGACCTTTAATCGAGGACCGAGTGCCGTCAGTGCCGGTCGTACTCATAACCGCATCGGGTTTCCAAGGTGAACGACCTCGGTCAATGGAACAATATAGGCAAGGAAGTCGGAAAAATGGATCCGTAACCTCGGGAAAAGGATTGGCTCGAGGGTTTGGCACGGGGTCCTAGTCCCAAACTCGTCATTGCCGATTGCACTACTCGAGCCGCTGCTTGACGGCGAGCGAATCGCCAGCGTCTTTGGCCGGAGACGGACTAGGAACAGCTCCTTGAGGCCTTCCCCGGGTGACGAACAGTCGACTCAGAACTGGTATGGGCAAGCGGAATCCAACTGTTTAATTAAAACGAAGCGTTGCGAAGGTCCCTGTGGATGGTCACGCAATGTGATTTCTTCCCAGTGCTCTGAATGTTAAAGTGAAGAAATTCAACCAAGCGCGGGTAAACGGTGGGAGTAACTATGACTCTCTTAAGGTAGCCAAATGCCTCGTCATCTAATTAGTGATGCGCATGAATAGATTAACGAGATTCCCACCGTCACATCTACTATCCAGTGAAACCACGACCAAGGGAATGGGCTTGGCGAGAATCGTGAGGAAAAAGACCTGTTGAGCTTGACTCTAGTCCGACTTTGTGAAATGACTTGAGAGGTGTAGTATAAGTAGGAGCTCTCGGGCGAAATTGAAATACCACTACTTTTAATGTTATTTTACTTATTCCGTGAATTGGAGGCGGGGCATGACCCCTCTTTTTTGACCAAAGGTCGGCTTCGGTAAACCAATCCGAATGAAGACATTGTTAGGTGGGGAGTTTGGTGAGGCGACATCTCATTAAAAGATAGCGGTGTCCTAAGATGAGCTCAACAAGAGCAAATCTCGTGTAGAACAAAAGGGTAAAAGCTAGTTTGATTATGATTTCTAGTACAAATACGAACCGTGAAAGCGTGGCTTGTGGCTGCCAAGCGTTCATAGCGACGTTGCTTTTTGATCCTTGATGTCGGCTCTTCCTATCATTGTGAAGCGAAATTCACTAAGTGTTGGATTGTTCACCCACCAATAGGGAGCGTGAGCTAGGTTTAGGCCGTCGTGAGACAGTTAGTTTACCCTCTTGATGGCGCATCGCAATATTAATTCAACCTAGTGCGAGAGGAACCATTGATTCGCACAATTGGTAATCGCGTTTGGTTGAAAAGCCGATGGCGCAAAAGCTACCGTGTCTTTGGATTATGGTGAGCGCCTCTAAGTCGAAATCCGGGATAGAAGCTTCGCGATACGAGCCGTCGCCCAATTGTCGACCCTCAGTAGGGGCCTTTGGCCACTAAGGGCACGTGTCGTAGGTGCAGCGACCGCGGCGGACAAATCACGAGCGCCTTCTTGGACCGTAATTCCCACCGAGTGGCAGGTAGAATCCTTTGCAGACGACTTAAATATGCGACGGGGTATTGTAAGTGGCAGAGTGGCCTTGCTACCACAATCCACTGAGATTCAGCCTTTTGTCGCTTCTATTCGTGCCTCCCCTATCTCCCTTCCGATCTACCCTTGTTCTTTGGCACGTCCCGACCTTGGGTTCCCCAAGTGGGGGACTTAGTGTAAGGAGTTAGTTAAACACTTGGTCGTGCCGCCCCCTCGGGAAACATGGCACAACGGGGGCCGTGGTGGTACGGGTGCGAGCTCCTAAGTGTTGGCGGTCCGGGCACTTGTTTAATTTTCTGCTGTGCCGTGCCATGCCGTGCCATGCCGTGCCATGCCGTGCCATGCCGTGCCATGCCATGCCATACTTCTTGTATTTATTTTTGGCCAACAGAAAAATTTCTAAGTTAAACACTTGGCCGTGCCGCCCCCTCAGGAAACATGGCACAACGGGGGTCGTGGTGGTGCGAGTGCGAGCTCTCAACTGTTGGCGGCCCGGGCACTTGTTCAATTTTCTGCCGTGCTATCATGCCATATTTCATTCAGCTTCTTGTATTTCTTTTGGGTCAACAGAAAAAATTTTCAATTAAAAATACTAAGTGTAAGTGGCGTCAAAAAAACTGCCCCCATTTCAGGCATGTACGAGAGTCTCGGGTAATATCCGCAACGCAGTCCATCCCATGGGGCGGGTCATCGAGCAACATCGGCACCTTGGTGCCTCAGATGTGCGGGAGCGTTGGGCTGAAAAAAGTGTCCCTGTTTCAGACATCTGGAACCTGTCCCTGTTTCAGACACATGAATGTCGATTGGTAGCACATTGACCAAGTTTTTTTAGCTCTTTAGGGGGGAAGTGATATTGAGCATCCAGGGGTTATCCAGGGCACTGCCCATGCCCATCGCATGCCCGGACGTCGCTGCCCCCCACCACCGGTTAGGTTCTCGGTAGTGCTCCGACGATCTATCCCGGTGATGATCTGGTGAACCATCCCGGGATATACAAAACGGAGCAACGAGTCACTCCCCAATCCCAAAAGGTAGAATTCGGATACTGTTACATGTTCGGTACCCAATAATGAATGAATCGTCCCAAAGGTAGGATTCGAATATCGTTACATGTCCGGTAACCAACAATGAATGAATCGTCCCTGTCCCTCCCCTTTTGCAACAAGAGCCTCCGGCACCTTTGGCCCCCGGTCGTGCGGTAGCCTCGTACACTATTGGCAGCGTGTGCCATCTCGTGGTAAGGGGCCATCGGGCACCACCGGCCCCTTTGATGTGTCAGAGCATCGGGCAGCATCGGCACCTTAGTGCATCGGATGTGTGGGAAGGTCGAGCACCAAAGCTAATTTTGGGCCCCCTTTGGAGCAGAAGCGTCGGCACCATAAAGTGTCCCTGTTTCAGACACATGAATGTTGCCTGGTAGCACATTGACCAAGTTTTTTTAGCTCTTTAGGGGGGAGGTGATATTTAGGCGAACAGGGGTTGTCCAGGGCACTGCCCACCCCCAATTCATGCCCAGACGTCGGTGCCCCCCATCACCGATTAGGTTCCTGGCGGTGCTCCGGTGATCCATTCCGGTGGTGTTTCAGCGAGCCATCCCGGCGGTGCTCCGGTGAGCCATCCCGGAATATCAAAAATGATGCTACAAGTCTTTCCGGTCCCTCCCCTTTTGAATCATCCCGGTCCCTCCCCTTTTGGAACAAGAGCCTCCGGCACCTTGGGCCCTTGGTCGTGCCGAAGCATCAGGCACCCTTGGTAACCTAGGACGTCGATGGTTCGGGAGCATCGGTACATTGCTGCTTGCACATGCTAGAGCCTTGGACGCCATCGGCAACTTAGGACGCCGGTCGTGCGGGAGCCTTAGGCACCATCGGCACCTAGCCCTTTGGTCGTGCTGGAGCCTCCGGCACCGTCAGTACCTTGGTGCTTGGATGTGCGGGAGCCTCGGTCACCATCGGAAACCTAGGCCCTTGGTCGTGCGGGAGCCTCGGGCACCATCGGCAACCTAGGCCCCTGGTCGTGCGAGAGCCTCGGTACCATCGGCACCTAGGCCCATGGTCGTGCGGGAGCCTCGGGCCCCATCGGCACAGTGGTCCTTGGTCGTGCGGAGCCTCGGTCACCATCGACACCTTGGCCCTTGGTCGTACGGGAGCCTCGGGCACCATCGGCAACCTAGGCCCTTGGTCGTGCAGGAGCTTCGGGCACCATCGGTAACCTAGGCCCCTGGTCGTGCGGAAGCCTCGGGCACCATCGGCAACCTAGGTCCTTGGTCATGCGAGAGCCTCGGCCACCATCGGCACCTAGGCCTTTGGTCGTACGAAAGCCTCGGGCACCATCGGAAACCTAGGCCCTTTGTGGTGCGGGAGCCTGGGGCACCATCGGCAACCTAGGCCCCTGGTCGTGCGGGAGCCTCGGGCACCATCTGCAACCTAGGCCCTTGGTCGTGCGAGAGCCTCGAGACCATCAGCACCTAGGCCCTTGGTCGTGCGGGAGCCTCGGCCACCATCGGCACCTTGGTGCTTAGATGTACGGGAGCTTCGGACACCATCGACAATCTAGGCCTTTGGTCGTGCGGGAGCCTCGAGCTCCATCGGCAACCTAGGCCCCTGGTCGTGCGGGAGCCTTGGGCACCATCGGTAACCTAGGCCTTGATCGTGCGAGAACCTCGGGCACCATTTGCACCTTGGTGCTTGGATGTGCGGGAGCCTCGGACACCATCAGCAACCTAGGACCTTGGTCGTGTGGGAGCCTCGGGCACCATCGACACCTTGGTGCCTTAGATGTGTGGGAGCCTCGAGCAGCATTGGTACCTTGGTGCTTGGATGTGCGAGAGCCTTGGACACTATCGGCAACCTAGGACGTTGGATCGCGGGTGCCTCGAGCAGCAGGGGTACCCTGGTGCCTCGGATGTGCAGGCTAAAGAAAAGTGTCCCCGTTTTAGACATACGAATGTTGCCTGATAGCGTGAGATTACCTATTATTCTTTTGAATTTTATGGCAGTTTAGGGGTTTGTAGGGCGCCCCGGTTGGTGGTGGGGTGGGGTTTGAAGTGGTGGTTGCGGCCTGCGGGTGATTGGTTGTTTTCATAGGTGTTGCATGTTCTGACCCTACTTTGGCTGGCTGAGTTATTGTGATTTTCAAGCTTGTAAGATTTTTGCTGGGATTGTGAAAGGGTTCCGTTTTTCTTTTTGGGGTTAGCAGTGGCAGGATTATTGAGGAGTACAGGCAATACACTTGAGGTTCATCACGCTCTCTTTCTAGCATAGTCAGACCCTGTTTGATAAACGCTTGGATAAGAAGTTTTTGCAGTGCTTTCGAGTGATCTTCACGGTGATTCTTGTCCTTTTTTGTTTTTTTTTTTTTGGTTCTTGGTGTTCTTTTGGTGCGTTTTCATTTTTTCGGGTGTTGTGCTTGTTGTTTCGGGATAAGTCGCTGATAGCTTTGTGGCAGGTCCCACGGTGGACTAGAAAATTGACGGTGAAGTTGACTTCTCTACGTTCTTTTTAGTCATTTCTGCATGGATTAAGGGTTTCGTTTTACACCCTTTTGTTTGTGTTTGATTGGCTTGCATGTACGGTTTTGACGAGATTGTTTATTGGGCTTGCCGAGGTTCTGTCGTTTTCTTGTGGTCTTTTTTATTCCTCTTTTTCTTTCGTAAGGGTGCATGGGGTTTGTACGTATCGTGCATGGTTTTTTGAATCTTTTTCATGATCGCCATTAATGGTTCAGATTCTTTTTGCATGGATAACATTAATGGTAGAGTCTTATTTTGACTTGTTTCAAGATATTCTCATTGTAGGGTTAATCTTGCTGTAACAGGAATTTTGTTTACAATATTCTTTTTTTATATTGTTACTCGGTTGTCTTAGTTTTCTTCAGATTTTGTGTAAGTTGTTGTTAATCTCTTGGGTATCTCTTGACTGTAGTTTCCTGCTTCGGGTTTCGATTTCTTGCATGTTTTTCTCTGTCTTGAAGCATGAGGGTGGGTGTTTATCGAAAGGTATCTCTGTAGGGTTTTGAGGTTCTCTTTTCGATCTTTTGTTGGATTGGTACAGCGCTTCGCTTTCTTTTGTTTGGTGTCTTTATTTTGCAGACTTTGTTGGTTGGTGATTTCTGTCCGGTGGAGTGCTTCGTTCTCCTTTTTTTTTGTCTCGGTTCTTGATTCAGTTGTGGCTTGGTTTGGGGTTTCTTCATGCCATGAAGTTTCTTTGTTAGAATTGTCGAGGTTTAGGGAATACCGCTTGTTGTCGAGGGAACTAAAGCAATTCTTGGTCGCTAATAAACTGATATTGTTTTCTGGCGAAGCAAAGATGAGTGCAAATGAGTTCGATCGGGTTCAAAATAGATGCGAGGATCACGAGTAGTTTAACCGTGAACTTCGGAAGGGCGTGTGCGATCTTGCGTTAATGTGGGAGGAAGGAATAGATGTTACTATTCAAAGTTTCTCTAAGCATCACATTGATTCCCTGGTTCGGTTGAAAAATCATAATAACATCGGTGTAACTGGATTTTACGAGCATGCGAATCCAAATTTAAGAAGCAATTCTTGGGAAATGTTGGAAAAGGTAGGTGGTTTGGTGAGGGAGGATTGGGTGGTTGGAGGGGACTTTAATGCTATCCTGAATGAAGCTGAAAAAGATGGAGGGCGAAGGAAGGTGAGGGCACATATGGATGAATTTAAAGATGTCCTAGACAATTTAGCTCTTGTGGATATTAAACCTGTTAGAGGGTGGTTTACTTGGGTCAACAACAGAAGCGGGGGGAACATGATAAAAGAAAGGTTAGATAGGTTTGTTACCTCGGTATCTATGATTGAGAAATATCCCTTTATGACCTCTAAGGTGGTGCGGCAAACACAGTCTGATCATGATGCGATCATATGGGACATGTGGGGCAGTAAGCCTAAGGAGTACCCTAGAGACCAAAGATTATGCTTCAGATTTGAAGAATGTTGGGCTACGGATAGTAAGGCAAAAAGTGTTATTAGCAGTGAGTGGAACCGAGAAGCTACAAATTATGTTAACAAGTTAGAGAAGATTCGGGGAGTCCTGGGCCCGTGGCAGAGGGATAGATATGGGAAAATGAAAAATGATATGCGGAAGTTGGAAAATAAAATTGACCGGGCCATCGATTCTGAAACAAGGGACGATAGTGCGATCATTTTAAGGGAGATGAGGAGCAGACTTAGCCAACTTTATGCCAGGGAAGAAAAATACTGGGCTCAAAGGTCAAGGTCTCAATGGTTAAGAGATGGGGATAGGAATACGAGATATTTTCATGCTAGAGCTACGGGTCGATTAAAGAAAAATACCATTGAGAAGCTTAAGAATGAGGATGGGAAGTTGGTAACTGATAGTATAGATATCAGCAATGTGGCTAAAAATTACTTTTGGAGGCTCTTTCGGTCAAATGGTCAGAACGTTGAAAACCATGATATGGAGTACATTCAGGAATGTGTTACTACAGAGATAAATGAGTGGCTTACGATGGACTACACGGAAAATGAAGTTCTCCAAGCTATTAAACAAATGAACCCTCACAAAGCTCCGGGGGTTGATGTTCTATCGGGAAGTTTTTTCAAAAATCATTGGGAGATTGTTGGAAATGAAACTGTTCAATTCTGTCTGGACATTCTTAAGGGAAAAAATGACGTCGCTGATATTAATGAGACAATGATTATATTAATTCCAAAAATTCGTGATCCATGTGAAATTACTAACTATCGTCCCATTAGTTTATGTAGATTTATTTACAAGATTGTTTCAAAGGTCTTGGCTAATTGGCTTAAAGTTGCCCTCCCGGGATGTATCAGTCAGAATCAAAGCACTTTCGTACCAGGAAGGATGATACATGATAATATCTTAATCGTACATGAACTCCTACATTACCTTCAGAGCTCCAAAAATGGTCCAAATAAAAGGATAGCAATCAAGATTGATATAGGTAAAGCATATGACCGAGTGGAGTGGGATTTTATCGAGAAGGTAATGAAGAAAATGGGGTTTGCTGAGCAGTGGATAGACAAAATTATGTGTTGCGTTCGGTCGGTAAGATATTTTGTTAAGTGAAATAATTTGTTATCGGACATTATTATTCCTGAGAGGGGTCTCCGTCAAGGAGATCCTTTATCCCCTTATCTATTTCTTTTCTGTATGGAAGCCTTGTCAAGGATGATGATTCAGGCTCAGGATAAAAAATCATTATAAGGAATTAGGGCTAGTATTAAAGGACCTAGAGTTAACCACTTATTTTTTGCTGACGATGCTCTACTGTTTGTTAAAAATATGCAAAGTGATATTACCTGTCTTAGCCATTTACTGAAGGTTTTTGCTAATGTTTCAGGACAAGAAATTAATTATGAAAAATCTATAGTTCTTTTAGTCCTAATACTCTAGGAGCAGAGACACAATTTCGGTGAAATTCTTGGCATGAAGGTGGTTGAGAAGCTGGATAACTATCTCGGCCTTCCACTTCCTATTGGAAAAAAGAAAAGAGTGGCTTTCCAGGAGAAAATTAACAAGCTGTCATGCAAATTAAACAGCTGGACCAAGAGGCTCCTTTCATTTGGCGGTAAGAAAGTCTTCATAAAAGCAGTTCTTCAGTCCATACCAACATATGCTTTGTCGATCTTTAAGGCTCCTAGAGGTGTGCTGGATGACATACAATCCAAACTGAGCAGAGCATGGTGGACGGGCAAAGATAAAGGCAGATTTTGGATGATGCTTCCGTGGAAAAATTGTGTCACCCGAAAGGAATGGGTGGAGTTGGCATAAGGGACATCAGACTGTTTAACTTGGCTCTACTGGGGAGGCAAGTCTGGAGGCTTATTAATAACAAAGACACACTTTGCTATAAAGTGTTGTCGTCTAAGTATTTCCCTGATGGCAATATATTCAACTCCAAGAAGGTTGATAAAGCGTCTTTTACGTGGACTAGCATTGCAGCTGTAGCAAATACCCTCAGAAATGGATTCGGGTGGCAAGTAGGAAATGGAAATAAGATAAACATAAGGGCTGATAACTGGGGGATGGAAGGATTAAACGGTGGAGCTCTTAATATGGATTTGCTTGACCTGAATGATAGAAGAGTGTCAGACCTATGGAATAAGGATCAGAGAAGCTGGAATAGGGATAAAATCTTTAAGTTGTACGGACAGGATTGGGGGGATAAAATTTGCAACCTCCCCATTGGGAGAATAGACCATGACGATAGAATAATATGGTTCCATAATCCGTATGGATGCTATACCTCAAAGTCTGCTTATTCTTGGCTGCTGTTAAAAAAGATGGGATATGGCCCACATAGGTTTTTTTGGAAAGCACTATGGAAGCTTGATATTTTACCGAAGATACGGGTTTTTACTTGGCGTGTGGGACACGAAATTCTCCCAACTAACAGTAAAATAGCTTCCATCAAATAGGGCTTTGACAAGGGATGTCCGAGATGTGGAGCCGAGACAGAAACGGTGTTACATGCTTTAAAAGACTGCCCAACGTCGAGTGCAGTTCCCTCGATAGGGGGATGGTCCAGGAGCTTTATCACAAAGAAATATGACCATTGCATTGATTGGTTGGAAGACATGATGCGTGTCCTTGACAAGAAGGCTATGGCTGACTTAATGACAACATTATGGAACTGCTGGAATAATAGAAATAATTACGTTTTTAGGGGAAAAGAAGAGGAGGCTCAAGTAATATGGGAAAGAGCAAGCAATCTGAATAAGGAATTTCGAATTTGTAACATGGTGAATGCTCCTTTAATTTCACACTTGGCACGGAGAAAGCAGTGGGTTAAACCTCAAAGGGCTTCATTAAAATAAATTTTGATGCTACAGTGGGCGAAAATAGAATCGGGTATGGGACGATCATAAGAGATGAAGAGGGCTTTGTTTTAGGAGGCAGTGGAGGGTTTAAAGAGGGAAGGCTGTCGGTGGAAGAGGCTGAATGTGTGGCCTTCGAAGAAAGTATTAAAGTGGCGCGTAAATTAAAAATAAATGGCCATGTTCTTTTTGAGACGGACCATGTTGGAATGGTCAACAGGCTAAGTAATATAGCCAATGACGTCACAAATATAGGCACCCGTATTAAAGATTATATAGCAGATTTTAATTTCTTTCTTTCAGCAGAGTTAATATGGACCGTTCAGTCTTGCAATAATGTTGCCCATTTACTTTGTAAAAAAATGTATAATGAAGGTAACAACTGTTTTTTTTATATGGATTATCCGTCGGATATCCATGAAGCTGTAATTGGTGATGTTATGTAATAATATGAGATGAACCTTGTGGTCTTTTATGTTAAAAAAAAAGAATGTTGCCTGGTAGCAGATTGTCGAAGTTTTTTTAGCTCTTTAAGGGGTAGAGATTCACTGCCCCCCGACGTGGCCCCCCTCGAACCTGAGGTGGGGTGTGTCCGCAGCCCCCACGGGGGTCGGATAGTCCCTCAATGACTCACCAATGGTGGTGGGTCGATCACCGGCGCTAGTGGCCGGGGTGATGATTTTTCGACCGGTCAAGCCCGTGCCCATAGAAATATAGTCAACGACTCCAAGACCAGGTTCCCTATATCGGGCAAAGATCTCTTGGGGTGGCTTATGCATTGCTATAGGCTCGAGCTCGGCTTGCCCATTATCCCCCGTCATGTTAGGGACGCCTTGTGCCTCCCAAGTCGGCGACCCATCGGCGCCTTGGCCTTGCCAAGGCCTTGCACGCATTCAAGTGCCGTGACCCCGCATGCAAGTCCCTTTGGCGGCAATGGCTCACTGGGGGACGTAAGTTGAGTTTGTAGGCTCGGTCTTGGCTCGACCAAGTCCAAATGGGATTTTGTCCCTTGTAGTTCTCGTGCCAAGCATTTGTGGTGTGCCCTCGTTTCATTGTTCCTTCCACTCCCCTCCCAATACATTGGTTGGATGGGTTGTTGGCCGGTGTGCGTGGGTGCTACTACTAGTACACAATGGGCATATGAGTGGTGTTTTGGTTGTGTGTATTGGCAGGCTCCATGCTACCCGCATTGAACTGTCGAGCCACACTCCTCTTCATTGACTCCCCTTGTTCTAATTGAACCCACGGTCTGATCGGGATCTGTGTTGTGTACCTAAGCGGATGGAATTATGGATGTGTTGTCCCCTTCACCATCTCGAGAGCTTTGGGGTGCGTGGTGGACCAAAATCGTGCCACATGTCTGAGTGTGCCCCTTAAATCGGTGTGGCCTCGTCGGTTGCCTTTGGTGCTCGTTAAATGCTTTGGATCGGAAAATATTTTTGAGAGTAGGTTTTAGGCCATTGTCTCTCGATGTACGCATTTTGTCTCTTGACACGGACGATGCTTGTGCTCTGTATGGCCTCTTCGTTGCTCACGCGGCATGTTGAGAGCCATTCGAAGTCGACGTGGCGGAGGAATGCTACCGTTGATCCTACCGGTAGTCATATGCTTGTCTCAAAGATTAAGCCATGCATGTGTAAGTATGAACAAATTGAGACCGTGAAGCTGCGAATGGCTCATTAAATCGATTATAGTTTGTTTGATGGTATTTGCTACTCGGATAACCGTAGTAATTCGAGTTAATCGTGCAACAAACCCCAACTTCGGAAAGGATGCATTTATTAGATAAAGGTTGCCACGGGCTTTGCCGTTGCTCGATGATTCATGATAACTCGACGGATCGCACGGCCTTTGTGCCGCGACGCATCATTCAAATTTCGCCTATCAACTTTCGATGGTAGGACGGTGGCCTACTATGGTGGTGACGAGTGATGGAGAATTAGGGTTCGATTCGGAGAGGAAGCACGGGAAGCGGCTACCACATCCAAGGAAGGCGGCGGTGAGCAAATTACCCAATCGACACGGGAGGTAGTGACAATAAATAACAATCACCGGGCTTTATGAGTCTAGTAATTGGAATGAGTACAATCTAAATCCCTTAACGAGGATCCATTGGAGGCAAGTCCGGTGCCGGCACCCATAGTAATTCCAGCTCAATAGCGTATATTTAAGTTGTTGCGGTTAAAAAGCTCGTAGTTGGACTTAGGGATTGGTCGGTAGGTCCGCCTCACGGTGAGCACCGATGCGCTTCGTCCCTACTACCGCGATCGTTCCTAGCCTTAATTGGTAGGGTCGTTCCTCCCACAATGTTACTTTGAAGAAATTAGAGTGCTCAAAGCGGCCTACGCTTGTATACATTAGCATGGGATAACATCATACGATTTCGATCCTATTGTGTTGGCCTTGGGATCGGAGTAATGATTAACGAGACGATCGGGGCATTCGTATTTCATAGTCGAGGTGAAATTCTTGGATTTATGAAAGGCGAACAAGCTGCGAAAGCATTTGCCAAGGATGTTTTCATTAATCAAGAACGAAAGTTAGGGGCTCAAGACTATCGAGATACCGTCCTAGTCTCAACCATAAGCGATGGCGACTAGGGATCGGCGGATGTTGCTTTTAGGACTTCGCCGCACCTTATGAGAAATCAAAGTCTTTGGGTTCCGGGAGTATGGTTGCAAAGTTGAAACTTAAAGGAATTGATGTAAGGGCACCACCAGAGTGGAGCTCATGCTGACAATTTGACTCAACAGGGAAACTTACGAGTCCGGACATAGTAAGGATTGATGGTGAGAGCTCTTTCTTGATTCTATAGGTGGTAGTGCATGGGCGTTCTTAGTTGGTGGAGCGATTTGTGCAGTTAATTAGTTAACAAATGAGACCTCGACCTACTAACTAGCTACACGGAGGTGATCCTTCGTGGCTAGCTTCTTAGAGGACTATGGCCTTTTAGGCCACGGAAGTTTGAGGCAATAACAGTGCTGTGATGCCCTTAGATGTTCTAGGTCGCACGCCGCCTTCTGCGATGTATTCAACGAGTCTATAGCCTTGGCCGACAAGCCAGGGTAATCTTTGAAATTTCATTGTGATGGGGATAGATTATTGCAATTGTTAGTCTTCAACGAGGAATTCCTAGTAAGCGCAAGTCATCAGCTCACGTTGACTACGTCCCTACCCTTTGTACGCACCGCCCGTCGCTCCTACCGATTGAATGGTCCGGTGAAGTGTTCGGATCGCGGCAACATGGGTGGTTCGCTGCCCGCGACATTGTGAGAAGTCCACTGAACCTTATCATTTAGGGAAAGGAGAAGTCGTAACAATGTTTCCGTAGGTGAACCTGCGGAAGGATCATTGTCGAAACCTACCTAGCAGAACGACCCGTGAACGCATTGTATACAACATCGGAGGTGTTGCGGGTGCATCATCGCCTGTCGCCACCCCCGCGTGTCGGAGCGGCCGGTCTTGTCATCTCTTTTTCCCATTGGGTGGTGTGAGATTTCAGGATCAACCTCTTCGAT
>CP106683.1:15977728-15985228 GCA_025502765.1 Gossypium herbaceum | reverse complement strand
TAAAGTGTCCCTGTTTCAGACACATGAATGTCGACTGGTAGCACATTGACCAAGTTTTTTTAGCTCTTTAGGGGGGAGTGATATTGAGCAGCCAGGGGTTATCTAGGGCACTGCCCATGCCCATCGCATGCCCGGACGTCGGTGCCCCCCACCATCGGTTAGGTTTCCAGCGGTGATCTGACGATCCATCTCGGGGATGATCCGGTGAGCCATCCCGGGATATACAAAACGACGCAATGAGTCCCTCCCCAATCCCAAAAGGTAGAATTCGGATATCGTTACATGTTCGGTACCCAATAATGAATGAATAGTCCCAAAGGTAGGATTCGGATACCGTTGCATGTCCGGTACCCAACAATGAATGAATCGTCCCTGTCCTTCCCCTTTTGCAACAAGAGCCTCCGGCACCTTTGTCCCCCTGTCGTGCGGTAGCCTCGTACACTATTGGCAGCGTGTGTCATCCCGTAGTGCGGGGCTATCGGGCACCACCGAACCCTTTGATGTGTCTGAGCATCGGGCAACATCGGCACCTTGGGCCCCCGTTGGTGCAGAAGCGTCGGCACCATAAAGTGTCCCTGTTTCAAACACATGAATGTCGCCTGGTAGCACATTGACCAAGTTTTTTTAGCTCTTTAGGGGGGAGGTGATATTGAGGTGAACAGGGGTTGTCCAGGGCACTGGCCACGCCCATTTCATGCCTAGACGTCTGTGCCCCCCATCACCGGTTAGGTTCCCGGCGGTGCTCCGGCGATCCATTCCGGCGGTGCGTCGGCGAGCCATCCCGGTGGTGCTCTGGTGAGCCATCCCGGTATATCAAAAACGATACTACAAGTTGTCCCAGTCCCTCCCTTTTTGAATCATCCCGGTCTTTCCCCTTTTAGAACAAGAGCCTCCGGCACCTTGGGCCCTTGGTCGTGCCGGAGCATCAGGCACCCTTGATAGCCTAGGACGTCGATGATGCGAGAGCATCGGCACATTGCTGCTTGGACGTGCTAGAGCCTTGGACGCCATCGGTAACCTAGGACTTCGATCGTGCGAGAGCCTCAGGCACCATTGGTACCTAGCCCCTTGGTCGTGCGGGAGCCTCCAGCACTATCGGCACCTTGGTGCTTGGATGTGCGGGAGCCTCGGTCACCATCGGCAACCTAGGCTCCTGGTCGTGCGGGAGCCTCGGGCACCATCGGCAACCTAGGCCCTTGGTCGTGCGAGAACCTCGGTACCATCGGCAACCTAGGCCCTTGGTCGTGCGGGAGCCTCGGGCGCCATCGGCACCTAGGTCCTTGGTCGTGCGGGAGCCTCGAGCACCATCGGCACCTTGGCCCTTAGTCGTGCGAGAGCCTCGGGCACCATCGGCAACCTAGGCCCTGGGTCGTATAGGAGCCTCGGGCACCATCGGCAACCTAGGCCCCTAGTCGTGCGGGAGCCTCGGGTACCATCAGCAACCTAGGCCCTTGGTAGTGCGGGAGCCTCGGCCACCATCGGCACCTAGGCCCTTGGTCGTGAGGGAGCCTCGGACACCATCGGCAACCTAGGCCCTTGGTTGTACGGGAGCTACGGGCACCATCGGCAACCTAGGCCCCTGGTCGTGCGAGAGCCTCAGTACCATCGGCAACCTAGGCCCTTGGTCGTGCGGGAGCCTCGGGTACCATCAGCACCTAGGCCCGTGGTCGTGCGGGAGCTTCGGGCACCATCAACAACCTAGGCTATTGGTTGTGCGGGAGCCTCGGGCACCATCGGCACCTAGGCCCTTGGTTGTGCGGGAGCCTCGGGCATCATCGGCGCCTAGGCCCTTGGTCGTGCGGGAGCCTCGGGCACCATCGGTAACCTAGGCCCCTGGTCGTGCGGGAGCCTCGGGCACCATCGGCAACCTAGGCCCTTGGTCGTCCGAGAGCCTCGGGACCATCAACACCTATGCCCTTGGTCGTGCAGGAGCCTCGGCCACCATCAGCACCTTGGTGCTTGGATGTGCGGGAGCCTCGGACACCATCGGCAACCTAGGCCCTTGGTTGTGCGGGAACCTCGGACACCATCGGCAACCTAGGCCCCTGGTCGTACGGGAGCCTCGGGCACCATTGGCAACCTAGGCCTTGATTGTGCGAGAACCTTGAGCACCATCGACACCTTGGTGCTTGGATGTGTGGGAGCCTCGGACACCATTGGCAACCTATGACCTTGGTCGTGCGGGAGCCTCGGGCACCATCGGCACCTTGGTGCCTTGGATGTGCGGGAGCCTAGAGCAGCATTGACACCTTGGTGCTTGGATGTGCGGGAGCCGCGGACACCATCGGTAACCTAGGACGTTGGATGTGCGGGTGCCTCGAGCAGCAGGGGCACCCTGGTGCCTCGAATGTACGGGCTAAAGAAAAGTGTCCCGGTTTCAGACATACGAATGTTGCCTGGTAGCAGATTGACGAAGTTTTTAGCTCTTTAAGGGATAGAAATCTGTTGCCCGACGTGGGCCCCAACCCGAGGTGGGGTGCGTCCATGACCCAGGGGTCGGATAGTCCCGCAATGACTCACCAATGGTGGTGGGTCCAGAACACCCTTATCCCGTGAACTCGCGGAATAGGTAAGGGCATTACCGGACTTGTAACTCATGTCGAACAAAGAAAATTTTGAACTTTTCTTGAAATAAAGATCATTCATTTAAATAAGTACTAAGCACTGACCGGTGATAAAATTTAAACTTCACTAAGTAAACATTCAAAAGATGCCATTTTCGCATGGCTTATATACATTAACCAAAAATATTCTTCCACCACTAGTCTATTCTATACATGCCATAAAATAATTCTAAACATAACAAAGAATAAGCAAAGGATAGTGATAGTGTGACTAGTTCTTGACGATCCCCGAGCACTGTAGCTTCGCAATGAGATCTATAAAATAGAGAAAACAGAGTAAACGGAGTAAGCATTACAGAGTAAACGGAGTAAGCATTACAATGCTTAGTAAGTTTTAAGCAGTGTCAACAGATAACAATCAAATTATAAGATAGTTGTTCGTATTTTATTTCACTCTTCCTTCTGGCATACCATCCCTTTACCGAATATGCACATCTCATCATATACAATAGGCGATAAACTTTCACATAAAAGTGAGCTCATGTGACATAGATATATCGTATGATTTCACATAACCTCTCACACCGATCCGATGTCACATAATCATAGGAATAGTCTCATAGATTGCTCTCAGATGCATCACATAACTACCTTATGATTTAGTTCAAATCAAGCTCACATATAAACTTGGAGTACATACTGCTTAACCTTTCGTATTGAATATATTTATAAGCAATTCTTATTACGAAGTCTTATAGCTTTAACCTCTACTCGATTATCGGTGAGACCTTTAGCTCGCATTTAAATCTCCACACGGGTTATCGGGTCTTACCCGGACAAAATCTCCACACGTAGTCATCGGGTCTTACCCGGACATACTCTCCACATGTAGTCATCGGGTCTTACCCTACATAATCTCCACATCGTAGTCATCGGGTCTCACCCTAATATATTTCAAGTTTCATGTACATTTAATCACATGTTACAACATTCACATCGATCATCATATTTTAATTCATTTGCCTCATCAAATATCTAATAATACACACCTTTCACATTTGGTCGTTCGCCACAATATACGCACATCGCCTACATATTTCACACTAGCCATTCGGCTTTACCACATATACATATCTCATATATATATTTCACATTGACCATTCGGCTTTACCACATATATGCATGTTCATATTCACCACATTGGCCATTCGCCTTATCACACATATGCATGCTCACATTCATCACATTGGCCATTCGGCCTTATCACATATATGCATGTTCACATTCATCACATAGGCCATTCTACCTTATCACATATATACACATTCACATTCATCACATAAAATCCTAAATCAAAATATAAATTTTGATGTATTCACATCACAATTATCCAAATATACTTCACATACCGCATATACTATCATGTATACACTTTGTCTTGGCGAATCTACATCAATCATTTTCCAATGAATAATTCAATTTCACGCCATACTATCATTTCATATTCAATACTCATAAACTTACAATTTCAAAAATTTTAATATCGAAGATCCATCTAACACTCATATATCGTTTTACAATATCACGATTTAGAATTCACGTATGGGTTTAATCAATAGCTTATGAGCAACTAAAACAAGTTTTGTCAAGGTTTACAACATAATCTCAAATTCAGCACAAGCTGTTTTCCTGAGCAATAGTCACTGAATTATTTATAACTGGAGCTAAAAAACTCCAAATCAATTGCCGTTAATTTTCTCTGAATATAGACTCATATATCTTCCATCCATAAAATTTTCAGAATTTTTGGTTTGGCCAATAAATACCAGATTTTTCTTAAAGTCTCCCCTATTTCACTGTTTGACTAATCTGACCACTCCTCACTACGAATCAAATTTTTCATTGTACAGAATTCATAATGTGTTCTATTTGATTTCATTTGAAACTAGACTCATTAAGGAGTCTAAGCATATAAATCTTATCTTATAACCATTTTTTACAAATTATAATGATTTTCCAAAACAGAATAGGGGATTTCGAGTCATTCGACACTATCCCACGAACTTTAAATATCTCTTTATAGGAAATTTCTTTGCTTCCACGGTCTCTTTTATAAGAAACTAGACTAACTAAGCTTTGATTACATAATTTATTCAGCCTATACTTCCACACCAACAATTTATAGTGATTTTCTAAAATCACGTTACTGTTGTTCTCCAAAGCAAATTATTACAATTTGCTCTTAAATTTCAAGTCCAAACACTTATGAACTTACCATTTGAGTTTAAGACATATCATGGCCACATCATATCTTATTAAATCAACTCATTATGTCCTATTATAATTGAATTTACTCAACGTTTAATCACTTAAAACTTACCTCGAAGTGGTCATTTATTAGATGTCCACGGCTATTCGCTTACTTTCTCTTTTCCCCATCCGACTTTGATCCTCTTTGCTCTTAAGCTTAAGTAAAACAATAGATTTGCTTAAGTACTTAACTAATATTATTCACTTAACAATCACATTTGGCAATCACATATCATTTAATCTTTGATTAACCAATTTAACACATACCAAAATCCAATCATACATCTAACCTTTATCTCAATACCAAACCGAGTTATAAGATCATACATTATACTAAGCATATCATTAAACATACCTATTCAATTTAGCTAATTTCATAGCCGATTAATCACCTTACCCCACATTACTCAATGCCGAATATTAACCCAACATCACAAGCATAATCACCATGAAACTTACCTTAATACACATTTTATCTCATTTCCAATACATATATCATCAAACAAATATTTATTCACATAACAACAATTCATTCACATCAAAGCATAGTCGAATGTATCATTCTTCTTAAATTCAAAAATAAATACATGGGCTAACTTCAAAATCTATTTAACAACTTAACTTTATAAACACATATTCGCTTAGGAAGAAAGATTGATAATTTAAACCACACAACTCAAATTCTTACAATTTAAGCTTAGAAATTTCTATTCATGTAAATTTTAGCAACATGGAGTCCATTAAACACTCCAAAGTTTCATTTGAACAACAATTGTTCAACCTTCTAGCATAATATCAATCTGACAAGAAGCATTATTTAACATTCAGTCGTTTTATTAGACCATCCGAATAGCTTAATTAACACCAATTTATAGCCCTTGAACAATGAATTAAACCCATTCGATTAGCAACAAAAACTAATATTTAACAACCATTGTTCTCTTTTATTTCAAGCATGCAGAGACCAATTTCTCCTCATATTACAAAGACATTCAAATCAAGATTTACATGTTTGGAACAATTTGTTTTCAAGTCGCAAATTTCCAAAGATCATTTATGCATTTAATTGTCAAATTGTTACGCCACTACTAACAATTGAAACTTAGTAAGAATAACATAATATTTTAGCTATTAAACTCAATTTATCAACCCCTAATCGGCATGAAAATAGAACCATTAATTTGTTCAAATTTTGGACAACATAACGAAGGCACAAAATTGACGGTAGTAATTTTACAACTAATCCAAGAGCTTTTCTTTTCTACAACCCACATTCATGCCTTCCAACCACAACCCATCATCATTTTCTTTACAACATAGATAAAGATAGAGGAGAGCTTAGAAAACTTACCAACTTAGGATACAACTCCTAACAAGCTAAATCCTTAGTTTCCTTCAACATGCAAGTCGCTCCATTTTTTTTCTTTTGTTGCAGCCTCTCCTTCTTCTTCGATGGATTACGGGTTACTTGAAATTTCAGCTACCTAACTAGCTAAAATCATAGTTTTTCCTCCTTCTATCCATCTTCTAAGTCAAAATTAAAGCAACCAAAACTTTCTTCTTCTTGTACGGCTAAGAAGAACAAGATGATGCTTTTTTTCTTTTCTTCACCCTTCATCCCCTTATTTTATTACTAACTCTTTTATTTTATTCTTTCCAACATGAAGCATTAACACACCATGCTTAAAATATGCTATGACCCATAGCATGGCCGGCCCACTAGCTCAAATTTTGGGCAATTTGACATGCAACCCCATCATTTTTATAACATGCATTAATAGGCCACTTTACATTTGCCTAGCACATTTCTAAATTTTCTCACATAAGTCCTATTTACTAGAATTCACCTACAATTAAACAAAATTCAAATATGAAATTTTCACACATGCATATATACATATAATAAGCATCAAATATGACAGCTAATTATTTTTATGACTCGGTTTTGTGGTCCCGAAACTACTTCCCGACTAGGGTCACATTAGGGGTGTCACAGGGTCGATCACCGGTGCTAGTGGCTGGGGTGATGATTTTCTGGCCGGTCAAGCCCGTGCCCATAGAAATGTAGCCAACGACTCCAAGACCAGGTTCCCTATATCGGGCAAAGATCTCTTGTGGTGCCTTATGCATTGCTATGGGCTCGAGCTTGGCTTGCCCATTCTCCCCCGTCATGTTAGGGACGCCTTGTGCCTCCCAAGTCGGCGACCCATCGGCACCTTGGCCTTGCCAAGGCCTTGCCTGCATTCGAAGTTGTCTGTGACCCCAGTACCAAGTCCCTTTGACGGTAACGGCTCACTGGAGGGCGTAAGTTGAGCTTGTAGGCTCGGTCTTGGCTCGACCAAGTCCCAATGGGATTTTGTCCCTCGTAGTTCTCATGCCAAGCGTTTGTGGTGTGCTCTCGTTTTATTGTTCCTTCCGCTCCCCTCCCAATACAGTGGTTGGGTGGGTTGTTTGCCGGTGTGCGTGGGTGCTACTACTAGTACGCAATGGGCATATGAGTGGTGTTTTGGTTGTATGTATTGGCAGGCTCCATGCTACCCGCATCGAACTGTCGAGCCACACTCCTCTTCATTGACTCCCCTTGTTCTAATTGAACCTGTGGGTGCGATCGGATCCCGTGTTGCGT